>VYZP01030385.1:4100-27493 GCA_013400635.1 Hypocryptadius cinnamomeus
AAGGCTAAAATAAGCATAGATAAAGGCTAAAATAAGCATAGTATTATTATTATTGATACCAAAGAAAGATGACATATTTCTTTTATACTGTTGTGAGGTTTTATAGATCTCACTTCAGGAAACCTTATGTTAGTAGAGTAAAATGAGAAAGAAGGTTGGTAACTCTTGCCTTGGAAAAAAAAGGTGCTTTGTCTAAAGTGAAAACATAAAACTATATCCATTATGTTTCTACCCTGCTGTAATACTTCTCATAAACTAAGGGCTTCCAATCTGTGTCTGTTTCCCTTATGAAGGCAAGAAACAAATGTGTGAGAAATGGATATATATAAATCTGTTAGGACATAGTGGCCAAGACAGAGGAGTAAATATCATGCCTATAATTTTGGTTGTACAAATCTTTCAGGGATTTTTCTGTACTAGGAAAACCAGAGTCATACATTTTGTGACAAATTCTCAAGTTTTACTGCAAGTTTTGTCACAATGATTTTTTTCAACCTTTAATTGACCTGCTGGATCCCAAAAGTAGACTATAAGAGACTACAGTCCTCAGTGCTGTAGAATCTTGTCTTTATGCCAACATGAACCTTCATCATGGTGGTTTGGAAGATGTGTGTGATCAGATAAAAAGGACATCGCTGCACTCTAGGACTTAGTGTAGGAAGACCTGAAGGTAATACTTATTTTCATACCACCCATCTTTAGTCTTAGGAATGATGAATAAAATAAATCAAAATAATGTGCTGGAAACCTGCACATGATAGTTGAGCTCAGATGGATAAAAAGGGTTAGTCTGGTAAGTAACTGCTTGTCAGGAATGAATCCAAACATTGTACCTATGCAGTGTTTTATTTATGGAGTTTTTACTTGTTTGTTTGATTTGCTGAGTTTTGGGTTGTGGATTTCTTGTTTGACTGGTTCAGTCTCATTTGTTTTATATTGCTTTGTTTTATATTGGTTTTTGTTTTTTGTTTGTTTTTTTTTTTTAGTTTAATGGGTTAGATTGGAATTGTCTGAGTATTGGACTTTGCATTTCTTTTGTATCTGGAAAGAATTATATCTATTGAAGTAGTCGATGTTGTGTAGGCATGTGGGATACAGAGAAGTATTAAAATAAAAGTTGACCTTTGGGGTGCAGAAATAAAGAAGAAAATTAAAAAGTTTTGAGTTTTTTATCAGTTGATTATGCAATGAAGTAAATGATAGCTATCCTGAGGTAAAAGATATTTTTTCTCTTAGGAAAGACTACTGCCAATGCCTAGTTACTGATTCTTTTCATGTACTCTGATAGAGAAAATGGCAAACTAAATATCATATTACAAGATAATATGGTTTCCTTTGAATCAATAGATTTATTGAAGCCATTGGGGTTAAAGTTTTCTGAAGCAAAGCTTATGGAATCCTTTCTGAGCTATTTAAGCAGAAAATCATTCTGCTGATATCTTGGTCCTTCCATGTTCCTCTGGGGTCTCATGCTTTGTTCCACTTTATATACTTAATGCTGCTGTCATTGTCTCCATTTCCCCCTTAGTTCATTCCTTTTGATGTGCCTCTAATGTCTTTAGGAGAAGTCTCTTCTTATGTAGTAAGTTTTCACCTAAAATCTCCTTGAAAACTCACAGCTTTGGGGCTTATGCTAAGCTCCTGAGGTGACTGGACTGAGCAAAAGAACCTTGAGTGTGTAAGCTAGAAAATGCTTGGAGGACAATGCCTGCCATTCTCCAGCAGCTGCCCAGCTGAAAAGAATACACAAACCTAGAAATTTTCATAAAGCAGCAGCCTTGGAAGAAATTCAGGTTGCATGGCAGAAGCCAAGTAAAGATATAGCACTGTAACAAGAGTTGGAAGAAAATGAATCCCAGGATTAACAAGCTGCAGAATTTATGCTTAGTGAACTGTTAAAAACCAGTGAAGGAGGAAAATGAGAGCTATCAACAGCTGCAGAGTATGAGAAGCATAAGAAAATGAGAGGTGCAGGCAAATAGAATGGCTTAAACAATTACATTTTGGAGTGGAAAAGGTTGGAAACATTATTTTAATTAGTTTTTAATTAGACAGACTTTGATTTGAAAATTGAAATAAAGCAATCAGGAAAAGCTGTGAGAATCTGGTGTCTTCTGAAAAGTCAGTTAAAAATTCCTGTGGCTAATGTGCAAATTTGAGATATTCTTTCCTAAAATGGTAGAAGAAAGACACCGAAAATATTACTTAGGTGACTGGCTTTGTTGTGATCCACATGTTTACACCAGCATGACAAGTAGGGCAAGGAAAGAAGTTCTTACTTGTGAAAAAGGGCAGTTATGTCGTAGTCCACCCCAAATTCATTTGGAGTAAAGTAAAAATTATAGAAAACAAAATCCTTTTCAAAAAGTGAAGTGAAAATTAACTGCGTTAGCAAATTGTGACCCACAGTGGGTTTTTTAATACTTCAGTGGGTTTTATAAATGTCATCAAGAAGTGCTTTCATACTTGTATTATAAACAATTATAAATAAGTCTGATATCAGGCACAGTCTGATACCCTCTTGCCGTACATTAATGTTTGGAGCAAGTGATTGTGAACATGCGGGTGAATATATTGTATTTTGGTTCTATTTTTTGTATTCAAGTAGTTTAATCAGCAAAAAGAGATATGTTTTCTGGGAAAATTTAGTATGAGTGTGCTATATTGATGAAAGGATTTTGAACTCACTATATATCTTAATTAGTTTGAGTCTTATTTCTTTATTCAATCACATGGTCTTTAAAAATTTGAAAGTTGTAAAACAGTGCACTAGTCATCGCTTTCTACATAAGTTAATTTTAATGTTGTAAAACAAATGGAAGTTTGGAAGTGGTATTGGCAATACTTAGCTTGTTTTTTCTACTGTTGGCTTGCCACAATACCAACCAAGGTTTCTGGACAGAAAGGTGTTTATATATGCTGGACAGTGAATATCAAAAATCATAAAATAAGCTGAGTTGGAAGGGACTGTGCTGGTTTTGCATTGGAGCCACCTACAGAAGTGATTTTTTCTGCGAGGAGCTGCTGAGAACCTCCTCTGTGCCTAGCAAAACCAATTGGTGGCTAGCTTTGAGAATAGGCGTGTTAATGAGCCAATTAAAACTAGATCCGCCTCTGTGAGATTCACATTTTAAAATGAACAAACTCTGGGAACGCTCTCTTTTCCTTCCAGCCTGGGAACAGGTAACAAGGCTGGCCCAGCCCTCCACCTCGGCTAGGCCAGCCCGGGCGGGCTCTGCTGCAGGGCTGGGCTCCTTTCCAGGGAGCCCGCCATCCCCATCCCGGCCGGGCCGAGCCCCAGCGGCTGCCAGGCAGAGAGGGCAGGCTGCGGGGCCCTGGCTGAGGCAGGGCCAGGCCGCGGCTGCTCACACCTTGCTGCCAGGTCTCCCTGCAGCATGGCCACCACACCAGATGACACGGCTGAGGCCAGAGGCAGCCCTGCAGCATGCACAGAGTGGCCCTTCATCTGGAATTGAACACAGCAAAAACCAAAGACCAGCCATGTGCCTGATCCTGGCACAGCCCCCAGCGCAGCCTGAAATATATCACTGTAAGTGCTCCGGCCTCAGCATCACATGATGACCTGCAGGCCTGGGTGAGATTTAACTCTTTCAGCTGCACAGATGAAACTTGCAAAGCATTGATCCTCTCTCCGGTGAAAGGAAAGGACAGAGTGAAGACACGTAGAGAAACAACATGAAGACACCAAGGTCAGTAAAGAAAAGAGTCAAGTCCCAGATGGAAGGAGAATGGAGAGTTGCCTTAGGGTTGGGCATAAATCCTCTTGTAAGGGTATGGAGAAGAATGTAATTGATACATCAGACTCTTTTTCCCTGTAACTCATTGCAAAATATGGGGACATGAAGATTCAAATTGTAGATATCAGCAAAGGCATCTATGCTAAAGCAAGCAGATGTTGAAGTAGCTGTGATCCCATGAGAAGTTTGAACAGATGGACAGAAGAATGGTGAAGACCCTTTGCCCCCAGGGGAAGAGGAAGAAGACCTCTGTTCCCAGAGATGAAGATGATCTCAGAGACAGATAAAGAGGACCTTTGCTCTTGAACAGCTCATCTTTAAAACAGTACCCCATAAAAGTTGACATGACCCATAAATCAAATTTCCCAGCTGTGGGAAAGCTGTGAAAGATGGGAGGGACTTCATGGTTGCAGATTCCTGGGAGGCTGCTATTTGTGGAAATTAAAAGCCATGAGAGAACTGTTTTCATGTGGAGAAGTCTCCATGACAAGAGATACTCCTTAAGTAAACTGCAGAAAGACTATTCTAGAGGTGATTGACTGAGTTGTTTCTGTGTGTTGTGAGTGGGAAAGAAAAGGTTGCAGGGGAGAGCAGAAGTGTTCTGAAGGTTTTATTCTGATTATTTTTATTCTTTCTTTTAGTTACTGTTAATTAAGTTTTTTCTGTATACCCTTTTCAAGTTCTGAACCTGCTTTGCCTTCCTTTGCCCCCAGCACCTGAGGTGAGGCCGCCCCAGAGCAGAGCAGGACAATCCCCTCCCTTGCCCAGCTGCCGATGCTGTGCCTGATGCCCCCCAGGACAGGGTTGGCCCTCCTGGCTGCCAGGGCACTGCTGGCTCATGTTCAGCTTTCCATCAGCCAGGACCCCCAGATCCCTTTCTGCAGTGCTGCTCTTCAGCATCTTCCTCCCCAGTCTACATGGACAACCAGGGTTGCCCACGTGCAGAATCCTGCACTTGCCCTTAATTTGTTGAGGTCTCTCTGCAGTGTCTCTCTGCCCTTGAGGGAGTTGACAGCTCCTCCCAATTTAGCATCATCAGCAAACTTCCTTAGTGTTCCTTCAAGTCCTGCATCCATGTGGTTAATGAAGATGTTGAAAACAACTGGGCCAAGGGTGGAGCCCTGCAGAACCCCGCTAGTGATAGGTCACCAGTCTGATGCTATCCCATTCACTATAACCCTTTAATTTTAAATATTTTGTTCTTCCTACACAGACTGTACAGAAAACTTTGAGATTCTAAATTCAGTGTATTACACAGTCGTTAGGACCTTGCATGCAAGCCTTTGAGGATGAGTAGCTTTGCTGCTATTTGAACTAGCTGTTCAAAAATCCTAGAAAGCTGACCTGAATATTGCAGTTTCCAGGAAGAAAAAAGAATATGCCCAACAGTTTTTTAAGTGGTTTAGTGAAAACAAAGTGCTGCAAAGAATTAGTGACTCCAAGAGGATAAGCAGTAATCTGTGCTTCTCAAAAGCTTCATAAAACTTCACAAGTTAATAGAGAAAATACAGAAATGGTGATAAGAGTAAATGAATGAATGTCATCTGTGAGGCAAAGCATAATAAATATGTCTGGTAGCATATACTGGTAGGGCAAGCATTTTGAATTAGATTTGGGTAATGATGTGTAGTTGCTGATGAAATGAACATATTCGTTGAAGAACCATAGCCAAAATGTAGAATACAATCTGTAAAAAGACTTATTATAAATCCACTGGTTTCAGATCTATAAAATGAATATTAGGGAAGATTTTGCTGCAAATGTTGTACTTATTCATTACTATGTAGGTGGACACTTAAATTATACTATGTAGCACTCATTTATACAGTTATTGGTACCATTTGTACAGTAGTCTGTTGAAGTCTTTCATGATGTGGAAGTGTTGAGATAGTATCTGAGACCAAATTCAAGTATCTGCTTTGAGCCTCAGATTGTTAAATTCTGCAAGATCAAACAGGACTCAAGAGTACCATAACAAAGCAAATTGTAATAATGAAGTCAGAAATTAACTTGGAGAATGAATAATAATTCAGACATAAGAAATATAAAAATAAAAGCAAACTAGTCAGGGTTGGATAAAGGAGAGGTTGAAAGAGTATAAATCCAAGTGTGATTTAAATAGAATTATTGCAATCGATACTGAAAAAAACTTTTGTAACTCTTTCTGCTTGTGACAGTCTTTGCAAAAATAATTGCAGTGTTCAAATTAAAGTAATCAATCAAAGATTAATTATGTATCATCAGATAGTCTGCTGCTGGAAGTGTATGAATTTATTGTTCAGCATGGGTTCTTTCCAGAACTTTCCTTTCTTGTATTAAAACATAAGTGAAAAGTTAGGGTTTGCTGATGGAGAATTCCCGAAATCTAATTACCTTTTATTTTTACCTCCTAGATGAGTTGATTTTTAATTGTCTAGCTCTCTCAGTACATTTGTAAGTGTGAGAATTCAAATGTATTCTAGAATTTATTGGCTTGGCTTTGTTTTTGTTTTTTTTAGGGTTTTTTGTTTTTTTTTTTAAATTGCTTGTTTTGGGGTTTTTTTGGGGTTTTTTTTGTATGGGAAGTTGAAGAAACAACATGACATGTAGTTGAGGGTTTGGATTGGTTTTTTAATTGTGTTTCCATCACTATAATTTGAATTTTCTTTCTGTTTGCCCAGTCAGTCTGTTTCAGTCCTTGCAGGTAAGTGGAAAATAAATGGATTACATTTCACCAATAAGCAGCTCATTACTGGATATGTATTCTGCTGAATTTAAAGTTTTTTATTTATGAGGATGGCTAGCAACATCACTGGTGTTATGGCAGATTTGGCTTTGTCTCCAATTCCTCAGAAAGTCTTCTTGCAAAGAATAAGCATGTAACTTTTAAACTACATGTTATATCACAGAGCATTGGCAAAAGACTGCATTGTGTTGATGCAAGCAGTGTCAGCTCCGACACTTACGCATTTTTGGGGTCTGGTTCTGAAATCATAACAGCATTCTCCTAGTTTTGTTAAGCTGTTTAAAATAAACAAAAAACCCTATATGTTTGTCCATCAATACTGATTCCGCATAAATGCTCCATCTTGCTGTCCTATCGATTATTTGTAAGAAAAAACAGTGCATCCCTTGCTGAGAGAAGAGTGACTGTTCTTCTCCATACCTTACACTTGAGCTCACATGTACTCATGAATTCATAAAATAAAAAAACCCAAAAAACTATGTAGAGATTCGTGTGCATGTCTGCATGCATTCTTTTCTTCCACTTTCTTAAATATTAAGATTGCTTCTGTTTTCTTACCCAGTTTTTCTTTATTTTTAACAAGCCAGTGAGCTGTTTGTACCATATACTCTCTAATGTAACTTTTACAATTTTAGTGATCAATATCTGTGCAGATATCTTAGTTGACTGTGAGAGAAAATGCTTTGTATTCTTCATACTGTCTCCCATTATCATATTCTAACTATCTGAACTGACCTGGCACATGTGACAGAGATTTTATGTATCTTTGGGCATGTTTCCCTTGTAGTATTAAGCAATGTTCAGGTTCTTTTTAGTAGGATAATTAGTGGGGTTTTTTTGGAATTAGTGTATCAGCACTATTAATGAGCTGCTATTGAGTACCACTAAAAAAGCATTATTATGTCTCTTGTAATTTTCACTTAGAGTCTCAGTAACATATATCTATTATCATTTTAATCTTCACTTAGAGTCTTAGTCATATATGTGAAATAATCGGCATTCAGTTTCTTCATGTTTAGGCTCTGTTGTAGGACGAATTTCATATCTCCATTTAATATATATTGATCAGTGGCAACTGCATTATTTTCATTAACTTACTGGGTTTTGGTTTAGGATCAAAACATTATTTCTTAAATGTATACAGGACTGGAGTAAAACGCATCTATTCCCTGGAGAGTGCATTGCTAATAATGATGATGACGATGATTATAATAATAAATGCTAAATAGTATAATTTCTATTAACCCCCTAAGTCATCTAAAGCCAATTCAAGTCAAAGTAATTGAAAAAGGTCTATTTATTCAGTGTTTGAAATAGAATAGCTCAGCTCTGCATAAACAATGAAAACTTAACATTCAGGAAAATGTACTTATCAGAGTTTTCCATCTTGAAAGCTTTTGAAAGCCTATCAGCAAGCCCATCGTGAAAAGCCTAAAGATTCTTTTGAGGCACTGTATCAGGACTGGCTGCCCTGGGCTGCAGCCAGCTTGAGCTTCCCAGCTCTCAGTTTTGGAAAATTTGATAAAATTTTTGATGGTTATCATTAGGAAATTCTTTCCTTGAAGATGCCAAAAGCTTTGGTAATATAATGTTAGTAACTTAAAAAGGCAGGAGGGGAAATGAAATGGTTTAGGTCTCCTCGTTGAAAGTAAAATAGACTCAGTGGTTAGTATCTAAATTTGGCATGTGTTCTATAAGTTTCCTTTAGGCATCAGTATGGCAAAAGACAAGTCACTGTGCCTATCTATTTGTTCTTTGTATGCCTTTATGTTTATGTTTTATAGAGTATTTATATTTTGTACTTTAATTCCAAGCATCAGTCCATGTTAAATCCCATTCTGCATGTAGCCATTCAGTAGATGTTGTGGAAGCCCTGGGCAGAAACAAAAAAAGGTCAAGTTTAAAGGTTGAGTCCCTATTACTCTTTAGTGCAGTCTGAAATATAGCATCATAGAACTGCAGAATGGTTTGGGTTTAAAGAGATCTTTAAAGTTCATGTAGCTCCAACTCCCTGCCATGGACAGTGACATCAGTTTGCTCAAAGTCCCATACAGCTTGGCCTTGAGCATTTCCAGAGATGAGGCATCCACAGCCTGTGCCACATGGGCAATATGTTCCAGTGTCTCACCACAGTCACAGTACAGAATTTCTTCCTTATATGTTATCTGAATCTACACTCATTTCAAAACCATTATCTGTTGTCCAGTCACTGCAGGCCCTTGTAAAGTCTCTGTCTCTGCAGCACTGACTCCACTGTGGAGGAGCTAAGCCTAAGATCTTTTATCCCATACTCTCTTGGAGACACATCCTGTGGTTGACAAGACCACAGTTTATTGGGCTACTTCCTAGAGTGACACAACACCACATAAAATATAAGAGATTAAATGTGCCCAGGCTTCAGGCATCCTGTAGGGTATCCTGTCATTCTGTGGATTCAGTTTTCTCTTTTAAACATTCTTAAGGCTGAATCTTCACTTAACAGTAGCAGAGAGCAGCTAATGTTCTGTGTTGCTCTTCAATAATTTTTTCAATACTCCCTTGTTTCAAAATGTACTGCAAATTGCAAAATACTTCTCTTTGCTGAAGAACATCTGTAAGTAATGTGCGTGTACATCAAGAATGCACCTTCTTGTGCCCACCTGCTGCAAATTTGTTTTGTTTTCATTTATTCTGAAGTGTCTTATAAGCGTAGTTTTTAGGAACATTATAGTGATTTAACATGGCAGCTTCCCATGTATCCGGCAATAGAGATCTGTGGAAATGACGATTACTTAGGAAGAAAGGAGCTTGAAAAAAGTCTCCTGAAACCTCTGGTGTGATCTTCATGCTTTCCAAACAGCTGATTTCTTGAGTCATTTCACAATGAGAATGCTTCTGACTATGTTGTTAAGAAATGAGTCAGACAGTTTTCTCTCACAATGTATAAAAAGCTAGCATCCAAACAAAAATTCTTTCTGACAAAAGCTGTGACTTGTGTCAAAAGTGAAAATCAAATGCCAGAAGGATAATTCAATCCAAAATGACACTTTAGCCTCGAGGACACTCTACTTTTAATTTTTTTATTGTTCAGTCTGTAATTAAAAGCCAGACAATAACTCAATATCTGAATGTAGAGTGGTAAAGAAAGAAAGATGCACTACTATTTGTGAAATAAAAACATGCTAAGAAGTTTCGCTATTTGTGAAGTAAAAACATGCCAAGAACTCATGCCACTGATGAGTTCAGATTTTCATTAATTTTGGTATAATTTACGGGTGTTATAAAGTTAAGAGAAAAAAATCTATCTGGGTAAAACTCTTAAAGGAGCACTTACTTAAAACATGAGTATAAAAATACATTTAAATGTTTTCTGAGGAGGAAGGAATTAGGAGGAAGATAAGTGGAAGATATATTTTCTGCTTATTTTTGTTGCTCAGTTTTTTTTCTTCTATAGGATTGATTTTCATGGTTGTCCAGGAATAACTTAATTAAATTTAAAGGACAAATAAATCAAGCAGTAGTAGCTAGTTAATCTCAGATATTTCCAAATCATGGTTGTTAAACTTTATGTTAAAAATTAAGCGATACAATGCCTTTTTTTTCAGAGAGGGGTTAGTAAAATAAGGGGAGAAGGAATGCCACTAAAATAAGCAGAAAAAAAATCTTTTAAAAATCACCAACTAAATTCAAACAATTCTTGTATCTGTGCATTATTTGTACATTAGGTTATTTACTTAAAATGTTCATATGTAAAAACTTTGATCAGAACAGTACACAAACTATTGTGAAAAATTAGTTTTCTATTTTTTTAATTTGCTCGACCTAAATCCTTATGATTCTCAGCTTTGTGCAAAAACCTAAATGCTGTGCTTTTAATCATACATTTTTGAGCTCTAATGCAGCTGTAAGCCATCCACAGAGGCAGCTGCTGTAGCAGTTCTAGATTGAAACAATAACAGAGATACATAGCGTTCTTTTCCCACAAGCAGGTTCGTTCTGTATTCACCATTTAGAGAAAACTCCAAGTGCATTCATTAAGAAATTGTAAGTCCACATCTTGTGCTAGATTATAAAGTGTTCAGTATGTGAAAACATTGATTGTGTTAACAAGCTGCTATACTTAATTGGTACAGCAAAACTATATGTGCTAGTCTATTTTTAAATAGAAAGAAATGCTAAATATATTACAATTCTGGTTCTCCATGCAACCTTCTCAGTATCACATGTAACAAAGAAAGTAAAGTATTGTTCACAGGGATGATGGTAAAATGGATACATTACTGAACAGGGAAGGAAGGAAGGAAGGAAATTAAAAGATNGATAGGGTAATTTTACACATTTCTTTACCTGTCTCTATGTATGGTATTTAAATGATGTTTACTGGCATCTGTGGGAGGTCTTGGTTGTTAAAAACAGACTGACACATTTTCATTTTTAATTGTAGTGGTGTGGACAGAATGAAAAGGATGAGTGGCATCTTAAAGGAAACGTGGGTACATTGAACACATGTTTTCCAGGTCTGTAATTAGGCTGAATTTGTAAAAATGTTAATTCTGCCCTACTATGGCCAATAGTGGCAACGCTTTTTAGGGATTTCAGATATTTAAAAATTTCAGAACAAAAATTGTTTATTTACTTTATGCCCTATTCCTACTAAAATAGCTGGGTGAGCAGTGTTCTATGCTTGTTTGAGTTCACTACATCTTTCCTAGCATAACATTTTTTTTCAGTCTACTACTCTTTCTCAAAAATATCCGTGTATTCTGCACATGGACATAATCTGTTTAAACACTGGCTGTAGAAAGGTTTTGATTGGAGTGTCCCTTCCCTCTTTATTATTTTCTTTATTAATAGCTGTACATGTGAAATTACAACAAACTGTGTCATATCCATTTAGTACATGTTTTCTTCTCTTGTTTTTTTGGCTGTTCCAAAAAACACAGTTTTCATTTTGTGTGCCCAAATCTGTCAAGGAATACATAGCTTAATTTAATACTAAATTATTAATTGCTGTATTGTAAAAGCCATGCAAGTTTTGTTTGCAGATGTTGACAGTGGGCCAAATTTAAAGCTGTAACAGAAGATTGGCTTCAGGCCAAATTCTCTGCTACAGCTTAATGAAAACCAAACTGAAGATTTCCTGATACTTCTTTGGAGCTTCATTGCAGATGGCTAAACTTATCCTATGTGATTAACTTCAACAGCCTCCTATCAAGTAGAATGGAATCTAGTAAAAATATGTATTTAGGACATAAAGAAATAAGAATCAGTACAGCTTAATTAGCCCTGCACCTACTTTATCCAATTAGTGTTATTGGAGCAGCGTTTGCCAACAAGTTTCTCAGTGATTAAAATGCTGGATGCTAGAATATTTGGCTCAATCTTCTCTAGTGCTGGCAGTTCTTGTGGCAAACAGTGGTCACACAAAGTTCTTAGGTACATTGTCTAGGTGACATACACCCCTGGAAAGATCACAGCTGCAATATGCTGTTGTAAAATAAATAGAAATAGATCTCTCTTATCCTCAGAGTAAACTCTGAATTTTGTTGTTATGACTTTCAGTGATTGTACCACTGAAAAGGACCTCTGAGTCCATGAGTCGTAAAATGGTGCAAAACTTTCCATTTCATGTAGCAGAAATTTTGCAGAGTCTGGGGCTGGACATAGATGGATGTCAAGGATTCTCTAAAGTGTTGTCTTCTAGCATCATCTGCAAGACCTCCATGGCAAATAAAGTCCTGATGACTTAAAAAAAAAAAAAAATCTTGGTTTTTCTCTAAGTTTTTTTTTTTTTAAATCTTGTTTAGATTTTAGACCTATCCTGTGCATCAAAAGGAATTTGGGAGTAGTAGACATTCTCATTTTGGTTTTACTTCAGTTCTTTATCTTCCTCATAAAACTGTGTTGGTACATACTGAAAAAAAAAAGTTGAACAAGATACAATGATGTTTTGCCTCTCTGCAATTGTATCTCAAACTTTCATGTAACTTTAACTACTTTAATGAACAAAAATTTGCTTTGTAGAGATTTTTTGTATCTCTCAGTTGTAGCTTTCCCCACCTGCATTTCACAGACCTGATGCAAAAGTTTTATAAGAGTTTTGGCGCATCATGTTTATGTGGCCATCTAACAGACTGAGCTTCAAGATGCTTAAGGTATCTGAGGGGGATCTACCCGGAGACAGTTATGCATGCAAAAGCTGATGTAGTGTGTAAGCC
The DNA here is from genome assembly GCA_013400635.1 of Hypocryptadius cinnamomeus. Classification (NCBI taxonomy): domain Eukaryota; kingdom Metazoa; phylum Chordata; class Aves; order Passeriformes; family Zosteropidae; genus Hypocryptadius; species Hypocryptadius cinnamomeus. The sequence goes on from VYZP01030385.1 coordinate 16,781, forward strand.
TCTTTTGTGAAAACTTGAATGCTTAAGCAGTTAGGAAGGAGTTTGGTGCCTGAAAAAATCTTTCTATGCATTTAAAAATATAAGCATCTAGGTCATGTCTGTAATGACTTGGGGTTCTATGTTTCATATTCTGTTTTTCAGTAAGAAACAAATGCACTACTTCCTTTTGTTTCTCCTTTTTAAACAAAGGACCTTAAAATTCTTATGTAGGAATAGAGTTCGTACCCTTCATGAGTGGAACTATTCATCCAGAAATGTACTCGTGAATGAAGAAATCTCTCTTGTACTGGATGATTTGCCTTAGGAAAGACAGTGGAAATAAGCCAAATGGAAGCAGCAATATTACATTCAAAGCAAAGCATCTTAGCAAATTCAGGTAGCTTCTATGTGTATGTGTGAAGATACAACATTCACAAATTAGATCCGTATGCTTTAATATTATTATGCAATGTATTATGAGGAAAATGTTTTCATTGCCTTTTCTAGTATAGGTTTTGATTATTTAAACTAGAGATTCCAAAATCCAATTTTATTCTCAGTGTTTTATAGTTTGATTTTAAAATTTGTTTTTATAAATGAAAGGCTCTGCAGTTAGTTTCATAATCAGACTGAGATTATTTAATGATGTTGTGCAGTGGAATGAGAGTACAGGACCTAAGCTTCTCATATCTGGTAAGAAAATTTTAATGAGTCCGATACGACATGTCAATGTTTGAATTTTCAGTGCAGCAGCAGAATGCTTGTTTATTTGAGAACCATTTTAATGAGATTTTAAAAACACTACAATTACACTGTAATTTATTTTTTTAAAATCCACATTTTGGGCCAATACAAAATTCAGAGTTCCTTCAGTTTAATCACTTGTGTTTCTACCAAATTAAGTTATCATTATTTTGAATACTCAATGGTCTTGGTTATCTTAACTACATTTTAAACGTAGCCCAGACAGTATTTAAGTCTCAAAAGATTTATGTCATTCAGCTCATAGAAAAATATCTAATGAACTGCTTTGCTCTGCTCAGGACTGCCAGTCATTCTTTGCAATTACTCCCTAGTGTTACAATGGTCTGGGCTCTCTGCAGTTGTATCTCAGATTTTCACATGACTTAATTATGTTATAAAGAAAAAAACAAACAGATTTTTTAGCTTTCAGCTGTTGTTTTCTCATCTACAGACCTGCTGCAAAAGTTTTATAGAAGTGTTTTGATGCATTATGGTTACGTGGCCATCTAGCAGAGCCTCAAGATGCTTAAGGCATCCAGAGGGGAGCTAGCCAGAGATAGTCATGCATGAGAAAGCTACTTTAGTGCACAAGTCCCTTTTTTAAAAACTTGTGGCCAAGAGGGCCAGTGGTATCCTTGGGTGCATTGGGAAGAGTGTGGCCAGCAGGTTAAGGGAGGGGATCCTCTCCCTCTACTCAGCCCTGTTGTGTCCAATTCTGGGCTCCTCAGCACAAGAATGATGAGTTACTGGAGAGGGTTCAGGGCAGGGTCACAAGGATGATGCAGGGAGAGATCTTTCTTATGAGGAGAGAACTGTGTGAACTGGGCCTGTTGGGTCTGGAAAACTTTGAGAGGGGATTTCATTAATGCATATGAAGGCAGGTGCCAAGGGGATGGTGCCAGATCCTTTTTGGTGGTGCCCAGCAACAGAATGAGGAACAAGGGCCATAAATTGAAACACAAGAAGTTTCACCTCAGCCTGAGGAAGAACTTCTTTACATTGAGGGTGGCAGAGTACTCATACAGGATGCCTAAGCAGTAGTAGAGTCTCAGTCTCTGGAGACATTCCAAACCCACCTGGACAAGTTGCTGTGTAACCTGCTCTGGGTGACCTTGCCTTGGTAGGGGGGTTGGACTAGATGATCTCCAGAGGTGCCTTCCAACCATAAAAGAGCAGCGATATTGTGATTCTGTGATTACTACCTGATAAATGATCTGGGCTGTCTCAGAAGTGTGGACACATCTGCAAGTGTTGGAATTCCACTGAATGAATGCCAAAAAACACTCAACATTTTTGCAAGTAGATGTAGGTAAAGGTAGATTGTGAAAAGCTTTTCTGTATTAGTCTTAGCAAGCAACTGAAGCATCCTTGAAAGTTCATTTTATGTGCTACAAGGAAAGCTTGATAAAGAAAATATGAACATGTGGTCAAAAATCTATCTAAGGAGAGCACATGTAAAATTACTGCTCCAGATATTGCAGTTTTATTGTGCATTGAAGAAGTCCTAAATGTACTGTACATGGAAGAAAACAATGGTTTACATTTGTATTGTACAAGATGATGCTGGATGCTGTTTTGACAATCTCTAGTTCCTTGGACTCTTTACCTTTAATAGTTCAGAGGTTAAATCTGCATTTACCCATTGTGATTGCTATGTCTGGAGAGCAATCTTATGAGTAAATACAGCTGTTGATATACCTCCTGTAATCTGCTCAGTTCTCTACCATACTTGCACTGGTACCAGGCCAAATATCACTAAAAAAGCAAACACTCTAAGTTGTGCTTTAATACCTAAGTTGCTTGGTTGCTGCTAATTAATGTGTTAGAGGGAAACCATAATTGTTAAATAGTAGGAAAAAAAGAAAGTAGTTTTTATACTAAAATACGACTGTAATAAAATGATACGGAATTCTGTAATATTCATGCTGAACAACAGTGGACATTTCTCAGATATAAAGAGTCAATCAAAGACTCTCTTTGAATGGATTACCTTTCCTTTGGGTGTTTAGCTCTGAACTCTCTCCAGATTCCCAAGGCTATTTGCCATTGTTATCCTCTGCCAATCATATTCTTTTATATCTCTGATGAAATACCTTAAAAGTGATATTCACCATTTCTTCTTGCATGTGCAAAATTCTTCTGGTCTTTCTCTAAATCCCTAAGGAATTTTTTCTTCAGTTCTTATGTTTGTCATTTCTGATGACCACAGTTAAAATCACCCCACTCTGGGCCAGGGCACTTTATGCTCAGGTGGCTTCCAGCAGCTGTCTTTGATGCCAGTCTCTCTGGCAAAACTCAGGGCAAAACTGAGTATTAAAATGGAGATCTGATCTGGAAAGAAATATTGAACTCAAAGTCAGAGCCTAACAAAATAAAATAGTAAATAAAGCAGTCAGACATGGAGCATGGTAATGTATTTGAAAACTGAGGCATCTGGAAGAAGTAGTATGAAGTTTAGTGGCTTGTGTGACTTCTTGAGAGCTTGTAGCTGATAGCAGAATGTGCCCAGCATGTGCAAGTGCAGTAGTTCAGGAGAAATTGTCTCAGAAGGAATGAACAACTTACAGGAGATGATATGAGCTTATAAGCAACGTGGCAGGTTTGTTAGTTGTGCTTCTGAAAAAGGTTCATAAAACAATGTGGTCCCAGCAACACATGTGTTAGTGCCAAAAAATCAGTAACATCAGCAATTAGGTAAAGGCAGGACTTGCAGGTGCGATCCCATTCATGTTGACTGTTCAGATAAACCAGATGGATTTGTCTGTCGGTGAGCTGGCTAGCTATCCATCCTTGCTGGGCATCAGATCCTCCAGGATCTGAGACAGCCATCAGGAGCTCACAGCTCATGACACGCTGGTTGGTGGGACCTGGGCAGGGCCAGAAGCAACATTGGCCAAGTTCTCCAGACATATAAAGGAAGACCTTAAGATATGTCAACACCCAAGGCTGCAAACAGGACATGGCCATGGCATGGCATTTCGAGTGAAAGGTGATGAAGCTCTGCCAGCTTGACCAGGAAGCAATAGTATGCACCTGGATGAAAGCCATGACCTCTTTTAGGCTCTGCACCTATCATAAATGATAGAGCTGCCCAGGCTGAGCTCCTGGTGGGAACACAGGGCTGCTCCAGTGCCAGCTGTGGGCTGTGCCTTGCTCTACCAGACACCAGCACCAGCCAGCAGCAGTGATCACCCCTGTGGGAGGTGTGCCCATCTGGTGCCAATGGGATCCTGGCCTTTATCAGAAATAGTGTAGCCAGAGGGACCAGGACAGTGATTTTTCTCCTGTGCTTGGTACTGGTGAGGCCACACCTTGAATCTTGTGTTCAATTTTGGGCTTCTCAGTTCAGGGGAAAACACTGAGGTGCTGGACCATGTCCAGAGAAGGATGACAGAGCTGGTGAAGGGTCTGGAGCAAAGGTCTGATGAGGAGTGGCTGAGGGAGCTGGGGATGTTTAGTCCGGAGAAAGGAAGGCTGAAGGGAGACTTTATCACCACCTGAAAGGAGGTTGTAGGGAAGTGGTGGTCAGTCTCTTCCCCCAGGTAACAAGTGAGAGGACCAAACAAAATGTTCTCAAGTTGTTCCAGGGGAGGTTAAGATTAGATATTAAGAAAAATTTCTTCACTGAAAGGGTTGTCAAGCATCCGAACGAGCTGCCCCAAGGGAAATGATGACTCAGCCCAGGGTGAGTCACTGTCTCTGGAGTTATTTAAAAGGCATGTGGATGTGGCACTTAAGGACATGGTTTAGTGGACTTGGCAGTGTTAGGTTGTGGTTGGATATAATTAATTTAAAGGTTTTCTAACTTAAATGATACTATGATTATATGATATTAGGGTTCTTGTGGGAGTGGTGTTTGGGCTATGATTTCCATCCTAGATATTTCCCTGAAAAAGTGCACCAATTTTATGATGTCTGTGGAGGTAGGGCAGTTCATCTGGATAGTGTTTTGGTCTGGGAGAGAAATATGAGAACAGGACTGGTGACCCTGATTGGTTTTAGAAAGAACCAGAACCTACAAAGAACATGCTGTTGAGGACTCATAAATTTCTAAAAAACCCAGAGAAAAACTAGGCTAAATTTTGATGCCTGTTTTTGTCCTTCCTTTCAAAATGCAGTCAGAAGAGGTGGAAATGAAAATAAAGGTGGGTTAAATGGCATTGATCTGTCTGTGACTGGCCTTTTCATATGATATAGGTCTGATTTATTGTGTCAATTGAAGTTGCTCATTAAATAACCAATTCATTCTGCATTCACCCCTTTAAGCCAAATCCAGCTCTAATAGATCAGGACCTTCTTTCCTCCTTGATGCCTAGGATGTAATTTCTCACCATCTGATTTTGAAATCCTTGTTTACTTCTTTAGAACTCCTTTTACCAGATCCTCTGCTAGATCTTTCTATTTCTGTGCCCGAAGGAGAGGCAAACAAAAGACTCTGTGAACACTTAGTCCTTAAAACTTTATTTTCTTGTCCTTTCCTTTGATGTCTGTAACATTTTAAATATAGAAGTATTAAGATCTGAAAAGTGTAGAGTCATGTGCAAATAGCCCTATATAATGACTGGGTGTATTTATCTTTTCCTGTGACTATAGCCCTTTTGTGATGGGTTGGTGTACATGATAGCAGTGGAGATTTTATGTGTCAGCAAAATATCTAAGTGCAGAATGCGGCAAATCATCCTTCATTGTTCATCATCTTGCACTTCATCTGTACAGTAACTGACAGCTGTGGTGCTCTTACTGCAGCCTAGCCTCACAAATTCCCCCAAACTAGATAGACTTTGTCTCCACAGAAGTTATTTAGGCAGAGAATATCTTTCTTTTTTGTAACTTTGTTTGTTTATGATTTACTGTAAGGCATACCTGCCTTTCATGTTATTAGTCTGGTAATGACCTTTGCTTTTATTTGCATCTGCTGTTCCCTTGACCTTTTTTCCAGCCCAGGGATTGTTTTTCAACATAGGCAAAAGTGGTCTTGTGTTTGCTGATATGTGATCATAGAGTAGTAGTGGTAGGTTTTCTAAGCAACTCTCAAATAAAGCAAAGCTATTGGAAACAGTGGAATCTTTGCATGGGATGGCAGTGAAGAGTGAAATCTTCATGTTATGCTGGTTTACCTTGCATCTTGTATCTGCAATTTTTCTGGTTGGATTTCATAAAACTTTTATGAACATCTTTTACTGCAGAAAAACCCAAAGCCCTAATTGCAATAAATTTCTTTTTCAAGTGAGGTTTATAAGTTATGGAAATTATATGTAGTTTCTTAGCCTGCCTTCTAATTATTGAAGACACATAACTTTCTCAGTTCAGCTTTTGTTTCTTCTTCAACTTCCATGAAATAACAGATGTTGGTTTGCTCACTTTCTTGGCTTTTCATCTTTTCATGTTGTAGGATGCACGACATCATTGGAGCATGAGCAAAGCTTTTTTTTGGTTTTTTTTGAGTAGCTAAGGACATAGTCAGGGCAAGGGTGGTTAGTAATATCCATAGTTAGAATAACTAGGTGAATTCTTAGGTATGCAAATACCCTTTTAATTTTTAGCTGAAAAGTAGAAATACAGCTGAAAGTGAGTTGGAATGAGGGGAGGAACCAAACCAACCTAGAAAATCTGGTTGTTTTCAACCTTTCTGATTTTCTTTTTTCCCTTTATTGCATCATGGTAAATTGCATATTTTTATGTTCTGTGTCAAATCATATATTGTTTATTCTTGTGTCTTCTCTCTAGAAGGAGATAGGCATGCAGTGGAGTAGGAGTTTTCTGCTTGAAGCTTTTTCTTTAGAATACATACATATTATGTTTCTTTATGTCAGCAAAAGACTACACCCCATTGTCTTTAATTCCCCAATATTCTAGGGCATGTTGATGCTCTCAAAGACTTCATTTGGCATTGTATGCAAAAATTGTGGTTCTCCAAAGAGAATTATTTTTTCTTAGAAGGTAAAGTAATTGATTTCAGTCCTTATCTGGTGCTTTAGGAAACTTCATTTATTCTCAATCTCATTGTGGAGGTACCAACACAAAGATGACAGCAAAGAACTTGAGTTCATTGCTATACACTACAGAACTTCCATTTAACAAAGTAGCCTGGTCAAGCTTTATGTTTAATTACTTTTTAGATTTACATATTTATTAGGGAGTTTCCTAGGTACTCAAATATTCCCAGTATCTCCAGGCAATTCGTAACTGTACCATGGGAGGATAATGAGGTGAATAACAGATAAGAGTTTTATGAATGGGAAAAATCTCTTAGTTGAGAGGAAGTACAAATCACTTTAAAAGTAATATATAAAAACTGAGCTTTAGCAAAAAAACTCAATAGTACAATTGAACTAAGGCCTTAGTATCATTTGTCACTCTGACCTTTCAATTCAAGGAAATTTTCGTATGGGATGGCTTGTTCTTTAGAGGAGGAGAAGAATTAGTTTTTGTTTCAATTTTTGGGTGCTTATTCTTCACCAGTGACCAGATTTTCTTCAAAGCACTTGGACCAGTTTGGTGGACCGTGGTAGATGTCCTGGGTAGATAGGACAGTGTTACTTGCCTGTTAGTACTTAAGACTGTGCTGTGACAGTACTTCTTCTGCAGGCAGCCTTTAATTTTTGAAAAGGATGAAAAAATAGTTGCATACAAGGGAGATCACAGATAAGAGGTCTTTTTAAGCAGTTTGCCAGGAAGCTGTCTGTCCTTGTCATGAAGTACAACCTTACCTTATGGTCAACTTCACTGGAGCCTGCAGAGAGAAATGGAACAAGAGGATGGCCATTTGCCCTTTATTGACTAAAAGGAGAATGTCCCTGAAGAATCTGAAATTCACTTTTAGCTATCTCTGACCTAATGTACCATCTTTATCACATAAATTTCTCTGCCAGCCCCAGGTATGTTCATGTCTCCAAATGAATCTTGGTCAGCTGTGCATACATGCTGAACCTTTCCACCTCACAGCCTTTCTAAAAACTTCTGAAATCTTACATTCCAAGTGAATGTAAAAATATATCTTGCCATAAACAGTTAAGATTTCAAACTGTGCCTGCCACAAGCACTTCTGTTTGACTTCTGAAGACTATAATTTGGAAGTCTGAATGTAACTTTTCCTATTTACAGAAACTCTAAAACAAGTTGCACTTTTCCATTTAAAGCTTCAAGAAAACAACAGAGAATTGATAACATAAATTGCTAGTTTCCAAAGGTACCATTTATTACTAATAATGTCATTCTGAAGCCTGAGCAACTCAGCTAAAGAAAAGCTATTTACAGCATACTGCTGTGATTGTGGTGACAAAATCCCACTGAGAGATGTGTTTGCACATTTTCTAAGTCACAGCTCTGTTCTGTTTCCTCCTCAATTCCTTCTAACAAAAAAAGAATGGTGATTTAGTGTAAAAATAATCAATTACACAGTAGAAAATAATGGTCTGCAGTAAGGTTAAAGAATTGGTCTGGCCGTTTATACCATCTCTGTACCACAAATTGTACTCTTTATTGAATGCTATGATGTGATCTGGAAAGGTAAGAGAGGATTGATATTTGCTGGAGATTTATCAGAGTCTGTGTTTAAATTGGTTTAGCTTATGATGATATAAAAACTTTGTTGGATTACAGAGCATCAAAGTGTTTTTCTGTTACCTTCAGCTTTCCCAGAGTTTTTTGACACTGTTGTGTTAGTGTATCTGCCAAGAGCTTCTCTCCCTCTCTCCAGTACTGGTTCTTTCTTCCGTTTGGAACATGGGCCAAAAGTACTCAATGGTGTGTTGTAGTAAGATCCATTTCTGCAGTTCTTGTGCACATCATCCCATAGGAAAGATACCTACTGCCTTCCACAAGCTGCAGGAAAGCCTGCTAAATCAGTAGACGTAATGGTTACATTGTTCAAAAAGACAAAGGTGGCTTTGGTAGTTAGTGATTTCTTGATTGCTTGAGGTGCTTTGCACTGCTGTGTTTGAGAAATGTACAGTTGGGTCAGCGATCTGACATCTTCACTATGTTTGGAAAGAGTGAAAAGTAATCCTCAAAAATACTTGAATTTTGAATGAAATAAAAAGGAACTTTCTGGTTTTTGTTCTGTTTTGGGGTTTTTTTTTGGATCATGGCATATAATTTTGCATCTGTCTTGAAAAAGGCCAAACAAGTAAAATAAATTCTCTCCAGCAATAGAGGGAAAAGGTTTTACCTTGAGGTGAGACAAAAACAATGTGGAGTACCAGTTCCCAGGTAAATGTATGTATAGACATATGATGCGTCTCTAAGATGGAACCTACTTACTTTGTACAGTTGGAAGTAAAGTGGCTTAAAGAAAAAAAATTAAACCTCTGCCACTCCATTATGGAAGGCCTAATATTGCTGAGAAGTTCTTGTGTATAGATTTAATTGATTCCTCTTTCTTATTTTAAGGAATAGGTATAAGTTAATAAGAAAAAAAAATCTCAAATTACAAATTTGTCAGGTATTTAAAAGGTTTGATTGTATACTCATCTTTTATTTTCAGAGTGATCATTCTTTGACATTGGGTAAATTGTAAATTTTTTTAAAAAAATTAGAAAGGAAAATGCTTATCATTTTGAGACACTGGATTTTATCTCACTGATAAAGGAGTAAGTATATGAGTAAACATAATATTCCAGAAGAAACAGTTGCCTGTTTTGTTTTATATACTGCTGTATATGTTTATGTTGCTATTTAATTGCTTGGATGGGAAGATAATAGGTCCTTGTGCATACACAGTGTGTCTGTTGTAATCATTTGTAATTTACATTAGAATAAACTGGTAAAGAGGCACTTAGAAGGCCCTGAAAATATTTACACATCCTGCACTTTAAAAATTTTAAATCAAGCAGAATATTTGCAGTTAATTAACAGCCTTAGTAACAAGAGTAGTCAATACCTTCAAAATTATTCCAGCATTAATGTCTTCTTGAATCCAGTGTGATCATCTGGCTTTCATTTTCTGACTTGTTCATCCTTTGTAAACTAAATTATGTTTTAAGAAAAATAATTTATGAGAGCTAAATAACAGATATCATCCCTTACTAAGAATAATTCACATATATGAACTGTATTATCTAAACCACTGTCCTGTCCTTGTTTCTGTCCTGTAATAGAAAATGTACCTTAGAGAGAAGAGACTGTCCAGGACTGTCTGAATCAAAGGTAATCTTGTGTAGGTTTCAGCTCTGTAACGAATAAAATATATCACATGTAAAAGAAAAATCCTAAGGATGAGATGGTGAATAGGATTTCTGTAAGCAACTGTTAGAACAATGTGGAGATGTTTTCAGTTACTTTTCCCTATCTTGTGCCATAAAACATTTTGTATTCTTCAAAATGGATTGTGAAAGGACTAGCAACTGTTTTGTTATCTAAATTAAAGCTAAAATGATTGTGAAAAAAATGCATATCACATACTAGGCTCTGGGAGCTGAAAGAGACAAACACTTTTTATTTCCTTATTTTATAGTTTTTAGCAAGGCTGGTAGTATAAAAAAAAATTGATCCTTTACACCAAATACAGCTTTCCTGAGACAAAATAACTTTTAAAGTTGTATTAAGACTATACTCAGGTGGAGTTTTTTAGCTTGGGTATTTTCTTATTATACATATCTGTGTGCTCATCTAGCTTTGCTATGAGAATGTGACTGTATTAAAAAGTTTTTAAAATTGAGTTCAAGATAGGGCTGTGCCCTGCTTGTTAAACATTTGTTGGCTGTTCTTTTGAGATGACTTTGTAGCTTGGTGTAGGCCATGCTTTGGACAGGTGAGCAGGGGTGGTGGATGTGATACAGATACAGCAATTAATTTTTTTTGTGTGTGTGTATGTAAAACTTAGGGTAGACATACAACTTGATTCATTGTTTTGTCAATTATCATCACTAGTGCAAGGCTGCTGAAAGATGGAAGTGAGGCATCTCTTTAGATGAATACTGTACTTAAAGGCCAATGGTGTTGTGTAGGAAATGAAAATCAATTTTTACTCAGTGACATGCCTGTTGAAAG
>VYZP01030388.1:0-60103 GCA_013400635.1 Hypocryptadius cinnamomeus
CATATGGCACCATGATTTTCATGGCATTGAGAAGGAATTATAAGTATTTGGTCTTGGTCTGTCCTGTCAGCATCCCATGCCATGAGACAGTCCTGTCCCAAAGAGCCTGAAGTCTATGTGCACAAGAAAAACCAGGTTTATTACAGAGAATGCCACTAGATGAGCCAGCCCAAATTTCAGTCCCATGGTCCAGCCAGAACTGTGCCTCCACTCAATTTCTGTGAAGCTGCAGAAAGAGTGATCTAAAACCCACCCAGTTTTGCCCAGTTTAACTTTGAAGAAGAGGAGGTTTAGCTCCATAGCTCCTGAAAGGAGTGTGCGTTTCAAGCTAACTCCATAGAAAATGTTCTGCTGAATTTCTGGGGTCCAGGGCTGGGTTTGGAAGCCTTCCAAAATGCTGTGGGAAAACATCAAGAAAATCTGCTCTTTAACATAAACCTCTTGAATTTCCATAAGAAAAGATCTCAATGCAGCATTTCTACTTTTTAAAAGGGAAATTTGAAATGTAAAGAATCTCAAACCAGAGTAGAAATACCTTTGGTTATCCTGGCATAATCTAAGGGGAAACAGGAACTTGACTCAGAAAAGGATCTTTTACAGAGTTTTGTTTATGAAAAAGGATTTTAAACCAAATGGGTATTTAGGAGACAGTTAAGAGAAACCACACATAATACATGAATGCTATTACTTTCCACATCCTTGATTTTCTAACACTCTGCTAGGCTGCAATCAGCCTTTCTCTGCTTAGCAGAAAGCCCAAAAAATAGTCAGTGATGACAGGTAAGATAATTTAAACAATGTAAACAAATAAAAGAAATAAAAACAACTTTCCTACAAACTCATTCATGACATTTCAAGCAAATACTCATTAAAACCCTCTGGAGTCTCTCAGCTTCTCACCACATATGAAATGAGTCTTTTGAGTGCCACAGCCAAACCAGAGACAAACAGCAAGCAGTTTATTACAATGAAAAGCAAAACATTCAGCTTTGGAGGCTAACTGCACTGAAATGCAAGCAAATAATTCAATAAAAAAATACAGTCTAAGGGTTCAGCACAGCAGAAGTGCCATTTTGCCAACAAACAAGCAAACAGTTCCAAATTTCCCTGGCCCCAGAGCTCCGCGGAAACTGAAAAAGTTTCAGCTTCTTGCTGTGCAGGGCCGGATTGATGTGACATTATTTAAGGAAGAGACACTGAAATAGGATGAAAAGGGTTTTAACACAAGCCTGGGACCTGGCACAGGAGAATGAAACACGCTCATTAAACACTGCAGGAGATGCCAGCCCCAACCCAAACTGGAGTGCCTGGACAGGCGAGGGAAGAGAGCAAATGAAATGATCACCAAGCTTGATGTGGAAACATCAGGGAGCTGTAAATTTGCAGACACCTGGGAAAGACTTTTCCCTACTGCTCTGAAGGAGGTACAATGACAGCAGCAGGCTGGAGCCAGGAGTTGCTTGGGGAAGAATTAGAAAACATGACCTTAGAGAGGTTATTTAGGAGAGGTGCTGGTATAAACTCTGCAAAACATCCCCAGACTGAATATTGTTGATTACAAACTACCCCAACTGTTCTGTATATTTATTACCTTTCTCTGTATGAAGATGACCTTTAGATGGGAACCACTAGCCTATTCTAAACCAGATATAAGAATTACTTAATTTAAAATTACAATAAAAATCATGTATTTTCTTACAGCAGCTACCAGTCCTGAATTTGAGAGTTAAGTCTCTGTTCAGCCTCCTGTTCACACAGACTCCTGTGGAATTACAGAACACAGGGTGCCCGAAGAGTGGGAATTCCCTCAAAGCTCAATCCCCTGTGGTTTTGGTGGGCACCTGGATCAACCCATCACACTGTGCCAAGCTTTGGTCACCCTCACAGTGTAAGTATTTTTATTTATAACACCCAGGCAACAGTACCCTAGGAGCCTGTTTAACTAGATGGGTATAAGAGCATTTTAAAGTATAATACCTCCATAAAAGTCAGAAGAAAAGGATAGCAAAGACTCCCAACACATTTTACTTCAGGAAAAGGCTGGAAAAACCTTTTAGGCAAGAGAGAAATAATATAAAGGGATGGGGAAAATTGAAAATACAAGTAGGAAATATGCCATAATTTATCTTAGATATAATATGGCTTGGGGAAAATAACCATTTCAAGGTGCTATGCCAACGGAGACACAGAACCCTGGACAGCAAGTCCAAGCTAGCAGCAAAACAACAGCAGATCAATATGATTTGGAGAAGCAATCAGATAAGAACTAAATCACAAAGTAGGTTTTCTTCATTGCATTCATTCCTAGGCAGCTCATCTCAAAGGGAAAGAGTCAGTAACTAGTGGGAATTCAGACAACAGCTACTAAACTCACCAGACTGCTGAAGAAATGATTTATGAAGATTAAAAGATTTTTAAACATTATGGTTTGACTGCAACTCTCACAGAAGAGCAAAAGGGACATATTTAATGCACTGAGAGCTGTTACAATGACAAAGCTGGAAACAAGGAGGCTTCCCCAGCTCACTGATGCTGTTGGATGCACTCACAGTCCAGAGCAGGGACCTTCCCACTCCCTGTCCCTGCCCCCCTATTCAGACAGCTGGGGAAGCTCCAGACAAAGCCTAAATTTTCAGTAGGGTCCCCAATGTCTGCACTTGCCAGGCTGTGATGCAGCAGATCTGGATGCTTTATCACGTCCAGTTTGTAAACATCAGCCCTATCCCAGACTTTTTATTAGCTTAAATCAAATATTGAACCTCCCTCAGCTGTTGGAGGACAGCTGCTGGCCAAGTGATTCACTGCCACATTCCTTCTAGACCACAAGAAAATACAAACTAATCACCAGCAGCATGACAGATGCACGCATTTTTAATTATGAAGGAGAAATTAGACTGTGAACTTAGCCCCAAATCTCACTTAATCAGAGTGCTGGGGAGGAGCTGCCAGCCCCCACAGCCAAGACGCTGCAGAGGGCCCTGGAGTGGTGTCTGGCAGCCTGCTCAGCCCCTGCTCCCACTCCCCAGGCATTTGCCAGAAAAGATCTGAAAATAAAACAGTTATGTTGTTTCTTGGAATGTATCTTCTCAGGAATGAACTGTTGGTTTCTGGGTGCAGCCATCTCTGGCCACATCCAGACAAGTAAAGCAGGAGGTTGGACATGGGCCTCTCAGGGGTGGTGGGAAGGCACAGGGGGTCCAGCAGATGCTGGAGCAGTTTGTCAGTCCCATCTCAGAGCTCTGCTCTGGGAAAAGCCATCCAGGTAGTGACAGGACACAGGGAATGGCGTCAAGCTGGAAAAGAGTAAGCTTAGATTAGACATCAGTAAACAATCTTCCCTGTGAGGGTGGGCAGGCCCTGGCACAGGGTGCCCAGAGAAGCTGCCCCAGCCCTGGAGGTGTCCAAGGCCAGGTTGGATGGGTCTCTGAGCAACCTCATCTAAGAGGGTATCCCTGCCCACAGAAAGATTTTTAAGGTCCCTTCCAACCCAAGCCATTCCACGATTCTCTGAGTAGCTCAGCTCTGTGTTAGGGTCTTTTCAATGGATCATATCCACTTTGGTACCTCAGCAATCTCTCCGTAGGATAGACTTCCATGTTGAATTTTCAGGCTACGCATAAAAGTTAACTTAAAGCTCCAAGGAAATTCTCTTTACTTAAAACACATGTTAAATTCCCATAGATCACTGAGCTCAAGCATTAAGAAACCTGATATGCAAACAAATATTAGGAATCAGATATAAAAATACAGTGCAATTCACCCACTGAAGGCAGCACAACCAGATAAGGGAAAATCAAGTTGCAAAGCAGGGAAAAAAAACCCTCTCGAGTACTCAGTCAATTACTTTAAGCTTTCAAGAAAGGTTTGTCAATTCAAAATATTCATCTTACATGACAACATAGTCTAATCTACTGTCAGTGGATTGTCATCCTCAAAAGAGACTGGCAGGAAGAGAAGAACCTGAGCTCCAGCCTCACTGGGAATCTGCAGCTTGGGCTGAAAGAGGAGCAGGTTTCCAAGGAGAGGAACCAACTCAGCTCCAAGGAGACATTTCTGAATTGTTTAACTTGCTTCCCCGCATCAATAATTTCTCTTCTGTACCTTCCAGAAGTCAGCCTTCACTGACAGCACTGGAGGAGGCTGGTCAGGGAGGGTTTAATGAATGAAACTGAAGCAATCTGGTGGTGACAATGCAGCTGTTAAACTGACTGCATCCAGAGCCCCCCACTCCCCTCTGGAGGCTGATGGTGAGCTAGCTGCCCTGAATGATGGGCAGGCAGCTCAAAAGTGAGCCCCATTTGTAGAGAAAAATTAACTACTCAGTCTCTAATGAACAGTCTTTCTCTACACAAAACAATACCCTCTGCTCTACAAGCAATTAGCAAATCGAAGTGTTCTCTTTGTGGACCTGCATGCATTTACTCCTCGATGTGGCACATTAAATAGCTCACAGGTACAGCACAGCAGTGGCAACAGCCAGCACCATAAAATAAAAGCTTGCTTCAAAGAGTTTGGGAAGCAAAATTAGGCGTGCTGCATACAGGGAATAAATCAAAACAACCTTCATTTGGAAATATCATTTTAGTCTTATGCTCTCATCAAAAAACATGATTATCATAACAGTCACATTAATAAAACGTTGGTACTCTACAAGGGAGAGAAACAAGCAGCACATTTGCTACCTCAAATTCGAAAGAATAAAAATTGCTCTTTCTCCTCAGGGGGAAATACCCAAGAACATACACAGCTGCCTATTCTGGGATTGTGCTTTCACAGCTAGAAATCCCAATGAGAGGCCCCAGAAGGAAAGCCACTTGTTGGAAGGGCAACACCTCTGCAGGGAAGGGGAGGAGAAAGAGGCTTTCCCTGGAAGATCTGGGACACAGCTGCAAAAAATGGCATTTTTACAGCTCACTGAAGCCCAAGATACCCTTAGAAATATTTTATATGCAACAGTTGTATGCAAATCCAAGTCAAGTGTGATAATTGGCAAATTTAGGTATAATGTTAATTACCAGCTATTTCAAATTAATTAACTTCTAAGATAAATTCTTGCTTCTCCTCTTTGAGAAAGTTAACACACAATTTAAATTTACAAGGATATATCGGCTGCCGATCACAGAAATAGGGAATCTTGTATGTTCCAACATGCCAAATCACTTCAGTTTCCTTGTGCTGGCTGCTCCCCATTCCCTGGGTAATTTCACAGTTACTTATTTCTCTGATCACTCACAACAGAAGACACAAGATGAAGCCTCTTGGCTCAAGGTGGATGGTTTGGATGTGTGGCTAAAGTGTGGTGTGACCTCTACAGTGACCAAGCCAGAATATCTTATCTGGTGCCACAGCTGTGGAAGAGGAAGAAAAGAAAAAAAATACACAACATCACCTTTTTCTATCAGATTCAGGAGACACAAAGCAAATAAAGTGCATTGAAGCTGCAGCTGAAATACAGAAGCAAACTTGAAAACATGGCAGCACTCCCAGGACAGTTCTGATAAGGAAAGCACTGACTGCAACAATTAGAATTCAATCCAATGTAGGAACATAAGCACCATGCTGATGAGTTACATGGAACAACACAGGAATAGGATGAGAACAATTTGAAGAGAACTTTGCAGTCACTAATTACCTCTCAGCAAAGAATGAGGCTCTGGCTTGTGGGGAAAACAGAAGGAAAACTTTGATTTCACAAAAGCCACAGACATTACTTCTGGGGGTGGCAG
The DNA here is from genome assembly GCA_013400635.1 of Hypocryptadius cinnamomeus. Lineage (NCBI taxonomy): Eukaryota > Metazoa > Chordata > Aves > Passeriformes > Zosteropidae > Hypocryptadius > Hypocryptadius cinnamomeus. The sequence continues at coordinate 5,727 of VYZP01030388.1, forward strand.
AGACTGAGCAGAAGTAACTCATCAGCCACTTGCAGTCAGACTTCACTTGATTTGCATATTGTGATCCTGCATATTAAAATACTGTGAGAACTGAAATTAAATTTTCATTAGTGTTCAATCTGGAATCTCACCCGTGGGATTCAGCTTTCAACAGTTCATGCAGGCATTTCCCTGTTTACTTTAAAGTCACATATCCATTTATCCCATGCCAGCCAACACTTGTGGCCTTCAACCCACTGCACACCCTTATTGCCCAAGGGCAGCAGTGCAGGGTTGTTTCTGGACCTCTGAACTGCACTACAGAATTACTCTGAACTAACTGGTCCTTTCTAATTTAATGTATTTCGATGCTTTGTAGTTGAAATTGCCAATCTTTCACAAAATTGCATCAGCTGAGATCACAATCAAGAAAACAGTTTAGTACCAGCCATTGCTAAATAATTTCCTTGCTGCTTTACAGGCTCCTTTTTGCTGTTCTGAAGAAAGTTCTCCTGGTTATAAAATCAAATGCACATCCTTTATAAAGTGGGAAAGAACAGCTACAAATAAACTCTGCTGCTGTCTCAAAAGCATCCAGAACACCACGTTATCTCTCAGGAGCTGGATTGGAGGTGGCAGGGGGCTCGGTCTGATGTGAAAGTGAAGAGGAAAATTCCCCAACAACTTTTGAATGTGTCTCAGAAATTGAAATTCAGTGAAACCACACTTGCTCTGACTTGCAGAAAAGCTGCAATAGGCAAAGCAGAGACCATTACTTACTGACATAATTTATGAGGATAGGCTTGCAGCTCAGTGAAAAGCATGTGTCTCAGGCCACAGATTATGTAGTTTTCCATGTAATTTAGTCCTTAATTTTACCCCAAGCAAGGACAGGAAGCACAGGAAATGAGAATGCCTGTAAGCCAGATGTCCCATATCTCCAGGGACTCATGCTCCTGGGCATCACAGCAAAACACAACACCCAGGGACTGAAGGCCACTGCTTTGTCCAGAGCAATGAGAGTGTTTTCCACCAAAAAAAACAAGAGCTGCTCCTTCTCTGAAAACCAGTTTTGTACTGGATTTGTGCAGGGAAATGCCGCCCCCCAGTGAGACACAAAAAGCAGCTGGTTACCAAAATCAGGGAGGAACAAAGCAGAGCTCTTGGGCACTAAATAAAAAAATGAAACTGCAAATTGAAAAATCGCCAAAGTCATGGCTGTAATTACTGAAGGCAAAGGGAAAACATCTGCCCTAGCAAAGACATGGGCTCCTGTCAACACTCTATCAAGATTTACTGGACAAGGGGATAACAGCCACACCTTTCTCTAGCTCTTGAGTCTCAAGGACAGACCAATCTCTTTCCTTCTCTTTAAGAGACAGAGTCACTTGTAATGTCAAGAATACTTGACAGTAAGCTTAATATAATGAAATAACCCCAAACTCTGCCTGGTTAGACTATGAGAAAAGGGTGTTAACAAAGTGACTGTGGAACAACTGATAGGAGATGAAGACAGGATTCCAAGCCAAAATTGCCCACATCCTTATTCCTGGCAAATACTTGATCTAGCTTAAAGTAAGCTGCACAGTCCTGCAGCAGAAACCTGGCTTTTGTTCCTACTCTGCCTAACAACTGAGACCTGGGGCAAAGCACTAAACTCTGAAACTCCTTCTTTTCTCTCTCTCTCTAACCTAAAGATAATACTGACTCTGTAAAACCCTTCCAAAACCTCTGAAAAAGGATAATCTCTGAGCACAAGGTGCCACTGTTGACACAAACCACACCTGATGGGCCACATCACTAAAAGGATTAAGCACCAGAATAAGTGCAGAAGTCCAGCACCAACACATTCAGAGGTGGAAGCAACCTCTTCTCCTTGATCCTCAAATCAAAGATGACCCTCACAGCTGCAATAAAATGTAAAACTTGGAGAAAGACCCTGAACTTCTCTAAATCTACTCCATCAACACTGTTCACATAATCTCTCAGGCAGATGCTGCCAGGGAAGGAAGAGAAGCAAACTGGGAGATGGAAATATGCAGAACCTTCCACTCAGGAAAGGATGAGTCCCTAGAGATTGGACAGCCCCGTGCCAGGCTGAAATAGTTAAAAATGAGGCAGGAAAATAGTGGGCTCAGGTAACAAAACACCTTAGTTTTGCAAAAATGTCACAAAACAAGAGCATTCATTTGTTGTTTTACTGCAGCTGAGGGTGAGGTGAGGCTGTGGGGCAACACCCCAGAGACTCCTCTCCTGCTGTTTTCCCTAGATGTTTTTATTCAGCACCTTGCTAAGAAGGAGCACAGCGACAAAAGATTAGCACAGCTCTGCTGGGAACAATCTACTTTTGTAATAGGTCTCCTTCCCCCCATCCTAATCAAATGGTGCTGCAGTCCCCTGGGGAGAGAATATAGTGCCAAACAAAAAATGTGAGTTTGCAGCTGCTTCCTCAACAGCAAAGGGCAGCCTGACTGATGAAACTCTGCCAAGCCAATTGCTTCCAGCATGATGCAGTCGGCCAGCACAGCATCTCCAGGACACACACAAGTCACTGTGGGATGCTGATGGACTCTCCTAAGGAGTCATTCCCATCACTGGAACACCCATCAGAGAAACCTCTGCCACCAAAATTCTCTTTGTGGCCTCAGAGAAGCAGCTGAGTGTGAAGATGTAGCAGGAAGCCCCTTGTCTTTTGCTGCTCCCCACCAAAAGTTTTAACCCAGCAGCAGAAAGGTAAAATTGAGGGTCAGCTGCAAATCTCCTACCAGGAGTAAAACAGATTAATACATTCTTGCAACTCAAAACCATTCAGAGAATACCAGCCCGCTGCACAGGGAAATAGCAAATGGGTAAAGAAATACAAAGTATCTGGAGGACACTAAGGAGAATTAATTTCACTGTGCTGTGGTCAAATCTCTAAAGGTGAAATGAAGGGATACCAGCACCCAATGCTGAAACAGATGAAGCACATCTGGGAATCTGGTAATTCATCACTGTTCAGGTGATCTGAAAACAGATACTGTAAGCAGTCCTGGGATCTGGTGAGCACCATGTCCTCCTCAGGTTGTATTAACACTCCTGCAACTGGGAAGCATAGTGAGAGACAAACAGGAGACACAGCAGCTAATGGGAACAGAGTCCCTTGCCATTAGGTGTGATAAAGAAGCTGGATGAAGTAGGGGGGAACAAATGTTTGTGCATTTGTTTAATTTTCTGGCAAAATTTTAAGCCCAGCTCATTCATTTACTTTTTTTTTCATTCCTTATGTTATCAGCAGAATGAATTCAGGCTCCAAAGCCTTCTCTTGAAAGCAAACATCAGTACTCACCAATCCAGGAAGAGGAACTCTCAAAACCTAGAAGTGGTGGCAGTGTGACACCCAGCATCTATTAAACTGTCAACTCCTTCCTGTGCGTTTTTGCCAGGACAACCTCCCTGGATCTAAGTCCTCCCCATCAAGTTACCTCCAACTAGGTTTGATAGCTGGAAGGAAAGAAACCACATCTAATTCATGAAATCTGTAAATTAGCCATCAAAAATGTTCACTCTTATCCATTCATCAGAAAAAATGGTGGAATTACAGCTCTACCTAAAAAAGCCCTTCTAATTTCAGCCCAATGAGTCAGCACTGCTGCATCTCATCACTAGGAGTGATTCATTGTCACTGCACTTCTCAAAGTCAAGAATAAGGGTATTCACCCCAATTCACTGTCATCTCATAATTCCTCTGGACCCAGGCACTGTGTTTGCACACAGCACTGTTATAATGATTTATGTGAGTGTGTCACTTTTAATTTAAAGGGATAAAGAGTTATTGTCAAGTCTACCAACCATAAAGCAACATTTTCTTTCCACTGAGCTGACAGTTGAATACCTGGAAAATATTCCTGGTTGCCAAGAAAGGAGAGGGCTCTACAGCCCATAGCCTTAGGATGTCAGTGCTTCTGAAGAGAGGAGTGGATGGACAGTGTCTTTGGAAAGAACACTAGGGCTTGGGAGAGTTAAAAAAATACTTACAATACAGCTAGAATCTGAATAAAAATTCAGACAAAGGCAGTGTGGATGGAAAGCCTCTGCCCCACGTGAAAGTGAGGAAAAGGGTGTGGAGTACAGATGAGAGGCCAAAAAGAAGATCTGTGGTCATAGCTGGATGAAACAAAAACTATCACAAGCTAATCAGTGGCACAGCTATAGTTTTCTTATTCAAGTCCCCATATATCACAGTCACTTTTGAGAACCTTTTAACTGCTAAAAGAAGGCTACTGGATAACTCTCACTTACACCCCTCTGTGGGCCAGTGCCTTCCTTTGAGCTGCCCAAGGCTGGTGATGATGGTGATAGTTCAGAAAAGACATCTGTAATGGTGCTGTCAGCTCTGTCCCCATGATATCTGTTATGATATTGGTTATCCCCACACACACACTCCCAACAGGAGCCCTCAGGCATGTGGGCACACTTCCCTGTGCAACCTTGTGTTGTGAGCCAGCCAGGAAACAACTCTGGGAAACGAAGATCTGTGTTTAAATCAAACTTTTTTTTGTTAATTCGAATCGAGTTTGGTTTCTGTTCTAGTTCTCAGCCCTACTGCACAGGTTGTCCCAGCTCAAAGAAAGGTCAAGGAGGGGTTTCAGCCAGCACCATCCCTGGCTTGGGAAATTACAGCCAGAGTGGTTTTGGCACCCAGCAGAACAGTGGGGAGAGTGCCTAAGCCTCGGAGGGGCTCCAACAAATTTCAAACGCTCTTGGAAGTTGCTAGGTAACAACATCCACCCCCAGGACAAGATTGTGCAATGTCTGCTCTGACAAAGCAGTGCTTGCCTTGCCCTTGCTTCCACCCTGGCAATGTGTGTGTTGAGGACCTGTCTCCTCTGCTGCCAGAGCATTTCCAGCCTCTAGTCTGGGTGCATAGTTGGATTTTGCTGAATAAAGCAAACATCCCATTTTAAACATAGCTATTATAATTAGCAGAAGCTCATTGCTCAATTCCCCTTCCAGACAGGGATTTCCAAATGTCAGTGTGCTTAGCACAGCTGATCTGTGCTGGCTGCTCTAAACATAACTGACCTAGGAGGGTCCAGAACACAGAATCAAATCCTATCACAGGCAGTGAGATGGAAAAACAAACAGAATAATTGTCCTTCTTTAGCCTGTACCTTCATTTTCCTGTACCATTTGCACCAAGGCAAGGTCAGCAGAAAGTCTTTGACACAGAAAATTCATGTTTGAGGCCAAGCAGGAATTTCTTTTGGAATTTTATACCTGTTTTCTGAGTCAGCCCTCCAGATGACTCTGCCTCATCCTGCTTGTCCTGCCAGGGTATCATGGCATAAAATCAAAGGGCAGTAAGGGGAGAACAAAAAAAGGGGAAACCCCAAACTAGCACAGCTACTGCTGCTAAGACCTTTTTGCAGAGGCTCTGGCAAATGCAGAGACCAGTTTCAAACAGAATTTTCTTTCTAAATCTGTTTTGGGAAAGCAAAAACAACCTTCATCTCTACGAGTGATTTGCAGTATTAAAAGAAAATTGCCAAGTATCTTTTCCCAATACAGAGAGATCTCCCACACCAAAGATCTCCCCACCTTGAAGGAGAAGTGTAGCCCTTCCATTTGCTGGAAGTTTAAGGGAAAAAGACAGGAAGGAAAAAAAACCAGGGGTTAACAGCTTCTCTATCCAAAGACATTCCTTATACTGAAAAAGTAAAAAAATCCTTCAAGATTCCAACTGGAAGAAAAAAAAAAAGGTGTAAAATACCCTCAAATAAAATCAAACATCCCTGCACACCATGGTCATGCTCCTGTAACTTCTAAGAAGAGGAACAAAACCCTTCTACTTTTATCTGAGAATTTATTCAAAATAAATAAATCCCAATGGAATTTAGGCACACTGTAGAGGCTCCAGCAAAAATCATAAATAAAGCAAGAAAACTAAAAAGATCCTTTCTTGGCATGCTCTTGAAAGAAGGATTCACCACATTTCTGATTGACTGCCACTGTGGTTTAAATGAATCAGCTATAAATAGGCAGCAAATGCAAGGCAAGCACTTGAAGGAAACAGCAAGGGGTTTTTTTTGTTTTCTCTTGTTATTGCTTAATGGTCTGTTGGGAAGGAGGTGGCTGACAAGGTAGAAGAAATGTGGTAAAAATATAAAGAAACAGAAAAAGATGGGGTGTGGAAAGGAGGGATAAGGAAACATGAAGACATTCAAAGGTATGAAACGTGCAACTTCTGCCTCTGGTTTTCCAGAGGAGTGAAGGATTAGGGATGGGAACAGACACACAGACCTGGAGCTAGGGATGCCCTGGAAGTCCCCTCACACCCACAACTTGAAGAAGCCTTTTATGTTATCGTTAACTGCCAAGTCAAGCTTCTGTGGGCCACCTTGGACTAATTTCTAGCCTTTCCTACATATCAGATTGAACATATGTAGTGCAGCCATTAAAGAAAAGCACTGCAAGTGTTTTTGCAGCTCCCTTGTGCCAAGAGTCATCCAAAACAGGAGTGGCCTCAAAACTATCAACGTTAAGCAGCCATTCACATCATAACAAAAGTGAAAATATTCATGTCAAGGAACACCAGAGCTGGAGGAATCTGAGTCACACCCAGAGAAGATCCAGTTTCTGAAAAGCATTTGCAGGGAAATCTCTAATAAACTACTTTTTAAATATTGAATAATCACTTCTCAAAATAGCTGGAGCTTATTTCACAGCTCTTGTTCCAACTGTCTGCTCACTCTCCTCCTCTCTCCCACAGCTAGTCTGACTGCACACAACATCCCATCTCCAGCTCTCTGGCATCTTTTTAATTACTCCTCTTAATCTTATGCTCCTTCTTTCAAGATTGAAGGAGGCTCTCACAGAATCCAAGAAGCAGAAAACCTTCTGGTTTTCCCTCCCAAGGAGTCTGACTAGCTTTAAAGACCTTCTCTACTCCTGCAAAGTATTTCCTTGTAACTCCATGGCAGATCTTGCCAGTGAGCAGCCCAGGACTTCCTCAGAGCCTTCTCCTCTGTGGAGATGGAGGCTGATCCCATGGCAGCTTTGCACAGATTTACAGCCTTCTCAAAATTAATTGTTTCCTCCTGCAGGAAGGAGGAGAAAGCTATCAAAATAGCCTGAAATCCAAATTTTTAAACTTCAGCAGTTAATAACTTGCCCCACATTAAAAAAAAAATAAAAAATTTTGGAAAGGGTATGCAAGGGGCACAAGAAAAGCCCCTGCAGAGACAGGATCAGAGCAAGCAAAAAATATCCTTGCACTGCAGAAGCCTCTCACATATTCTGTGTTTGCCAACCATCAGTTTAATTCTCACTGTAAGATCCTGCAGGAGAGAGCAAGTAGAGGGTTAATCAAGCCAAGGCTGAAGCCCTTTGTTTATCCCAGAACTGAGCAGCAGGAACAGAAGGGAATATTTCCATATGTTGCCCCATCAGTGCTGCTCAGTTTTGGGCTGAAAGAATTAACTCCAGAGGGAGCACTGCAATTTTGTCTTACATTTGGTCCATTTGTTTCCCTTGGCCCTTCTGCTGAGACTGTCAAAGATGCCAGACAGGATGATATTTCTGAGATGTGGGTGTTTATCTTCTCTGAGTGAACCAAACAGCAACTCATTTCAGGAAAGCAATCCAGCAACTCACAATTGCTTCTTGCTCCAGCAAATGCAGCCTGACAAGGCAAAAGGTGAAAGTGCCTGATGGTCCCATTAGAAACCTTTGAGTTTCCTCACTCCTGAATGCCTGTTGAGCAAAACTGTGCTATAGAAACATCAGAGATCTCCACTTGGCAGGGGAAGGGAAGAAGTCAGGACATATGCCAAGATAATCTGTTATTAGCTCCTGCCACACAGGTGCAGGCTGTCTAGAACCACTCCTCCATGGCACAGAGGGATGCTCAGGGCTGGGAGCTCTGCTCCAGAGGCTCCTGGTGGAAAAGCACCATGGAGCATGATAGAGACTTCCTTCACATAAATACTTATGAATAAGAATTGTCATGTTTTTCTAGCTGCTTTTCATGCTTCAATTTTCTTTCTTCTTAACCGAGCAGATAAACAGCTCTACAAATTTACCTTTGCCTAAAAGTGCCTGACCCAGAGCAATGCCAGCTCCTTTGTCCCAGGCTGATACATGCCAAAATAGTGACTCACTCCTGGTGCAAGAGGCCACAGAGGAATGCTAGATAGCTGTACATTTGCTGTAGGAGTGGCTGTATTTGTGCCATGCAGCAGCCTCCAGATATTCATGAGGACTTGAGTGTGACCTTTCCTTTTCTCAGTCCACTTTGCTGGCCAGAAAAAAGTATAATCCAAAGAGCAAGTGGAATGTAACAGAAAATAATATCCACAATAATTGCAGTAATGTGTACAGTGTTGATGGGCTATAGGAATTGGATACAAGAACTGTGGATCCTGCCTGGCCTAAATAAAAAGGTGCTCATTATCCTGAAAGGAAATGCCTCCACTTATGAATGTGGAGGTCACACTGCACTGGGAAGATAAATTAATTTCTCTATACAGCTGTGATGGTCTCACTGTCTTCAAAAATGGACCTAAACAGCAAAGCAATAACAAGCCTGTAGAATTAGCCTGGGACATTATTGTTTTGAGAGTATAAAATCACTCATCCAGAGCTCTTTAGACATGCCTTCCTAGGAACACTTATATATGTGTACATGTGAATTTACATTGTGCCTTTTGGGAGTAATAATACATGAAAATAATCAACTGACACTTCCAAACAAGCTTGGATGTGTTTGGTACCACGTATGTCGAAAGAATTTGAGACTCACCGTGTATTTTCCACAGCTGTACACATTGCCAGGAATTAAATCCATCTGCATAGGTAGTTTTGCACTCATCACAGCACCCCCCCACCCAGGCAGCCTCTGCCAAGCACAATGAGCAGCTTTAAATAAATACCATCCATAATGCCAACAACTCCTCTCTTTTCAGCAGCTCTGCAGGCTGCCATGCTGCAGCTGAGAGACAATTAAGTACACTCAGATGATCTTTAGGCACACAGCACAGAGCAATCCCCTTGGAGCAAAGGCAGCATCCATCCCCTCCAAGCAGGAGCAGCTTTGGGGGCCAGGTACCCCCAGCCCAGGCTCTTTGAAGCAGGGGTGTCTCATTTCAGCACTCTGCAAGTGGGGAGCTCCTGCCCCTTCACACCCACATGTGTGCAAGGCAAATAACTAGTGAACATCAGTCACTGCTGGTGTGTTCCCACCCAGAGGAACAGGGGCTGTCACTGCAGATGTCACTCCTGCTGTCCCTGTCACCTTCCCTCACGCAAAAGGTCACAGAATGCTTCAGAAGCCAACACCTGATTTTGCTAAGGTGGAGCTAGACCCATGGAGGTCAAAGGAGCACATTTTATCTGAGTATTTGAGATACCAGGGGGCTGACCTATCCTAAGGCTGCATTTTTACTCATTAAATGACCTCTCGTAAAAGGGAATCAACCAGAAAGTGAAGAACTCTGCCTCCATATGTTAATGAAATTGAGAGTACTCAGAATAGAATTGCCAAAGGTAGGGCTGGTAACAACTGGCTAAGCAATAATATCTGCCACAAAGATCATTGGTTTAGGGTCTCTACCATCAGGTCAGATCCCAACTGCACTGCACAGTCTAGATTTTATGAAAAATTCAGAGTTTGTGGACTCTCAAGACATACTTAAATAATTAATACATATACAGACATTCATCATTTCTTTGTATATAAATAATGTACAGTGGTAACTTTTATACAAAGAAGCCTCAAACCCTCTCCCACTACACATGATATTCTACTTAAAATTACCTCTGCAAAGTAATTACTCTGTTCATGTTCATGGTTTCTGAATAGCTCACTGGGCTTTTATACACCATTAATACCATAACATATAATATTTGGAGCTTCTTGTTGATTTCCTTCAAAAATAAAAAATGTTTAGGTTTAGCAACTCTTCCAAGAATCAGCTTTCCAATGAAAATGAACTGTCTCGATTTTCTGAAAAGAAGTGAAGTCGATGCCAAGAAAACCCCATTTGGGAGCCTGACGTGTGGAACACAGACACAGGAACACAGGACAGATAAAAATCAATGTCTTAAGCCAGGAATCAGTTGTGTTTTTAATGTGGGCCTGAACAGAACTAGAAATCTGAGCGTACATCTGTCAAAACTGCAGCCATTAGAGCCGTTTAAACAAATTGAAAACATAAATCACATCAATATGTCAAATCGATGTGCCATGCATTTCATAGCCATGATACTGTCACCACAGCTGGATTCATGGCACGTGTGCTCTGCAGCACTGCCTGTTTTATTAAACAGCATAAATAAAATTCAAAAGAAAAATGTTACAACTTGCATTACAGGGAGATCATGGTTTTCTCCACAACTCTTGACTTTGAGTTTGTTTTGCTGAAAAGCTTTTAGCACCATCAAAGCACATTTGACATTAACACTGATTAAAGCAAATAGATAAATTGCAAAGCCTCTGAGAAAGCAGAATTGTTCCTTACAATTTACCTGGACCACCCCTGGACAGAGGAGATCTATATCAACAGCTTAGCTTTCATTCACAGCATGGTGAGAACTGCTATCAGCTGGGTTTTTCACTTACTCTGCTCCTAGCCTTATCCAAATATTAGTAGGCTGGTCACACTGAAGTGAAAAAGAAAAAGAGAAAAAGAAAGAAAGAAACCCATGCACCTTCCTTTGAATTCTGTTCGTTTTGACTGGCAATGGTGCCATGCTCAAATTCACGACCTTAACACCAACCAGGCTGAGGAAATGGAGGTGCTGCAGCTTCTGGACAGCCCAGGCCATGGTGAAAGGCTGGTGAACAGATGGGAGCAAACACAACTCCTAACGTGGAGAAGTACTGGGGGTGACCAATTATGGATGTTCTGAAACAAAACAGCTGCAATTGGCACTTGCATTTAGGTCCCGTTCGACAAACTGCTCAGGCACTAGCTGAACCAGGCTTTTTACACTAATTAGTTCCCTGAAGAAACACCTCTTCTACTACTTGTAATTAAGGCCAAAATAAAGAATCAATGGGCTTCAAAAAGAAAACCAAGACAGCAACTACTGTTGTTCTAATTGCCACAATAACCAAAGTATTAAATGCATTAAAGTGGATCTTGTAATCCTTGCAAACTGCAAAGAGCAGGAGTGTTGGGATCCACAAGATCATGGGAACAAGCTTGTGTTGATGTTGTTTTCTCAAAGCTTTTTTTCTGTTTATATGTTAAAATTATTTGGTAACAGGATTTCAACAAAAGTCTGTAGCTGGACCCCACAGAAATGCAGTGGGCACAACTGTGCTGAGCCTATGTGGAGGCCCTACAGGAAACCTTGGAATCTTTACAGGATTTTTTTAAACAGATTTTTTTTCTGTTTTTAAGCAGAAAATAATAATTAAAAATAATTTGCTCTTACAGGTCACCATCATCATGAATTAAAAGATGACACAAAAACATTTACAGCTACATACTTTAAATCTTAAATTACTCAGTGATTATGCAATTATTCTGAAATGAAGCACTACAAATCACAGAATTCAAATCCAATGATTATAAAAATCAACAAATCTCAACAAGTTCAGAACATCTCAAGACTCCCAGAAAAGAGCTGCTTAATCTCATTAATACAAATCAAAGCTCAGGAACAGGTAAAATTTCTGTGTAAAACATTATCCTGATGTATAATATTAGCTTTTACTTTTTTTCAGGAGGTATTTATTTCCTTTCTCCCCAAAACTGCGTGGTTTCCATGGGCTGTTAAAGCTTTCATTGATGTGAGATGGTGCCTAAGTAGCAGTTCTAACAAACAGGAGACATTACTGGCCTGAACATGACTGATGCACTAAGAGTTCAAGAGATGAAAAGCACTGGCCTGAGACCCCTCTGACAAACGTAACCTAGACAAGCCCAGCTTCTAGTTCGGAGAGAAACTGGTCAGCCATGGCCAATTCTCCCATTTTCCCAAATTCTTCCATTCCTAAAGAGTCGGGCACCAAAATATGTATCTGGTGCTTGAGCCACACAAACACATACCAGCCACTTCAGGACCTCTGAGCTGGAAGAGCTCTGGAGGACGGCCCTTGCCTCCCAGGAGATCCCATCAGCTCTTTCCAGAAAGGGACCATCCCCTTTGGAAGATGTTAGGAAACTTTAACCATTCCTGCCCAAGGCAAAGCAGATGTGTGGCACTGCAGTGACACGGGCTGTAGCTGCACAGGGCACGTAGATCAGACCAGTGCTATCCCAAATCACCACACTTTCCAGCTTGGAAGAGACTCATAGAGGTTAAATCCCCAAATTAAACACAGAAAGCAGTAGTCCTAATGTTGAAGGTTCCTCTAACGTTGCAGAAAACCAAACAATTCTGCAATTGTGGAAAGCAACACTGGAAAATGGTGCAAGTTCTAGAAGAATTTGCCCAGCAACCTCTCTACTGCCTCCCATCCACCCCTCCACACTCCCTGTAGCAGCAAGTGATGGAGACCAACATAAGAACATGCTTCTACTCTTTCAAAGCCTTCCCTCTGAAAAGCTGAAAGCTATCCATTCCTAATCCATTTCCCAAAGACTCTTAATTTTCCTTTTTCTGTCTTCAGAAAAAGAAGAGACATGCCATCACTGCTCTGCCTGTGCCCCAGTTCAGCCCCTGCTCCCCAGCTGTACCTCACAGCAGGAAGGGATTTGCACCACACTGCACAGAAGCAGCTCTTTTGTGCCACGTCTTTGCTGTGGATGGGGCCACTGCTCCCACTTCAAATGTATTCCTGCTTCCTCCTCCACCTAAAGACATCTAATTGCAGAGCCTGTATCTCTCAGCACAGGTACCAGGCTCTCCAGTGCAAAGCATTTGAAAGCTCTCAGCATCGCATGAAATGCTCTCCTCTGTTCTATTGTGGCAAATGTGACTCATAACTGCACCTCAGTTATCGGCTCTTTCCAATACATCAGTAAGAAAGAGCCCAATTTTACATCTTCTGTAGGAATTTAGACATGGTTCAGCTGTTTCTCATGTTTCCTACAGCCAGGGAGGGACATCTGACAAAATCCAAACTCCTTAGGTCAAGCCTCTTTTGTGCTTGGTTATTCACAACGTCACCAGAAGAGGCTACAGGAGGATTTGTTCATACCAAGAGCATTTTGAGAGGAGCATTGCTGGGAAGAAGGGAAGATCTTTCTGTTGCTGGCACCTATCAATCTGCCAGGGCTGAAGTGAGTACTTAGAGCCTGAGTACAGGAGCAGTCCCACATCCTCTGAGATCAAACCTGGACAGCAGGACGATGGTTTCAGCACAGCCTCACCTAGGCTGGGTGTGCTTCCTGCAGGCTTGAAGCACTCAGACAGCCAGAGCCCACCCTGAACTCCCTGCACTGCTAGCACAGGTGATTGGTTATATTTATCATTACTGCACATTTTTACATGACAGAGTCAAGATGTGACCCAGCAAGAGAACAAGGGGCAGAGTGCCACTGACTGCATCTGCACCAGGAGTGTGACTTGCAGCAAGAGGTGATAACAAGGACAATTGTCTATCCCTGTCCTTACTGCACTTGAAGAACACAAGAGCTGCAGAGCTGGAAAATGTTTTTCTGTCCCCTGCACTTCAATGTGCAGCCAAAAGGTAGAAGTGTCCTTGAGGCTGCTGGTGTGTTTGCAGCTGGGGGTATTTTTCTGGGGGCTTGTCCACAAAGCAGCTTTTCACAGGCTGGAGAAGCTGTCTCAGTTAATGATTCACCCTATGCAAGTTGGTGACAGGACATTCCATTTCCTGAGAATGATGGAGGTTGCTTCCAGTTAGCTGTGGTCCCTGGAAACTGCTGACTTAAAGCCATTCTTAAACTCTCAGAGCATCCACACACTAAAAATAGCTGCAACAATCTCCCTGTAGTGAAAACAATGCTGGTTTTGCAGAATATCTCCAGTGTAAGGAAGTGCCACGGACTGCTTCTCTTGATCAATTACTGACTTTCAGGACAGATCCAAAAAGAGGAATCTCCTCAAAAAAATTAGGAGCAACTGAGTTTTAAAATCTAGTTTTACCAAACAAAAAGTCTCAGATACACAGAGACAAGATCTGCTGCAGCATCAATTAGTTTTAAGAGTCACTGCCCTTCCACAGGGCAGAGACTGTCACCTTTAACAAATCATTAAACATATTGGTGACTTGACTTCCTCATTTATATGATGATTATTTGCCAGGTGTTCTCCCAAAACACAGCCACTGGCAGGTGTAGAAGGGAGAGGAGGAAACTAATGGCTCACTGCCTCGCTAAGGTCACTCAGGTCTGACGGAAGATGAAACACGTGGAAGAACAGAGAACCCAAGATAATCCAAGATAAACCCAAGATAATTCTGCAGGACTGCCAGAGAACACAGGCCTGACCTGCTCTCCTTTAGCAAAGCAAAACAAATGCAGAGGACCTCAGTGGTTCCTGGGAAGGCTCGAATCTGCCAAGAGATGCCAAAGCTTTGGGTTCAAAGTGCTATTTCAACAAGGTGTTTGCTTTGTCAGAAGATAATGTTCAGCCCTGTGACTGTTCAGCTATCAGTGGCAGCTGATGTGTGGAGCATCTCAGCACCATCTCTAGAGAGAGCCTGTCTTCTCCCACGAGCCACAGATAAGATCTACAGTGACAGCAGAAGTCTGGGCAAGTGAAACATATGCCATTCTGGAGTGGCAGGAAAGCTCTAGTGATTCCAGTTTGCTCCTTATGGACATCCAGAGTGAGCAGAGTAATCATCTCACTGCTTCTTAAAAGTTGTCACTGAGCAAAAAAGATTGGATGGCAGCAGAGAGGTAGAGAAAGTAGGCAGGAGAAACCTGAAAATTAAAACAAACTCCTCTGTACCTTGCACAGATGGGAGGAAACGTCACTGTAAAGTTCCCACCACCACAGAAGCCCCTTCTGCTGTGTAAAGGAGCAATCTACCTTTGAGGGGGAGAGGAAATGTGGCAAAGGAGCAAGATAAACACAAAGTGTGGATCAAAGGGAAGGAAAAAAAAAGGCAAAAAAAGTGGAGAAGTGCTGATGGGGGAAGCTGGGTGAAAGACAAGGAAGAACTGTTAGCTGCTCAAATTAACATTTTAATGCATTCACTGTAAAATTTAAGCACTTTAAGCACTGGGGTGGCTGCTGAGCAAACCCCCTTGGAAAGGAACAGATTGATGATTTAACACCACAAAATCAGCAAGGTCCAGGTTTCACCATCAGCAGATTCACTGCAGTTATCAGGGGCAGATAATGTGACAATATTTGGCCAATGAGTTTTGAGGTCACCAGTAATGCCTGTGATGGAAGAAAACCACAGAACATATGGCATTTCATGTGCTGAAACTGTCAGACTCACAATTAACTGATTAGAGTGCATATGGTGCTCACAGACAGGGGAAATCTCTCAGTGTAAAAGATGCTGGAGACCATTGAAGGTGTCAGCATGAGTCTTCCTTGCAAATCTCTCTTCATTAAAGTTTTGTATGGAGCCAGGAGTGTTGTAATAAAATCACTATTAATGCAGTTATATTTATGATTATCTCCCTTTTGTGCAGCTGGATTTAACTTTTCAAGCACTAAACTCCACATCAAAGCTTTTTCACAGTGGCTGCTGCATGCACAAAAGCTTTTTGTTTTGTCATATTTAGCTTGAAATTAAAAGCAATGAGAGCTAAGGTGGTAAAAGTAAATAAAGATTGGCAAGAAAACTATTAATATGACCAGTATCAAAACAAAAAATCACTCTGCCATAGAAATACAGTTACATTTCTGTTAAAGTATTTATAACAGGCTGGCCAGGGACAAACTCATTCCCTCTCCAGTTCCAAAACACACTTTTAAAGAGATGGTGAGTGACACTTCATTAACCACGTGAAATGGGCTGACACAGCCCGCTTGCTTTTCCAGCCACCATTTCAGATGACATTTTTCTTTGCATCTCTCTGTGCTTTACATTCAACACTCTGTAAAATGATTCTTTGAACTTCCCCCAGCCTCATCAGCCCTGTGGAGGAGGGGGTTGAGCTGGGGGCAGTTCTGAGGTGGAGAAAGCAACTGCATGTCCATGCATTACAGATCCAGCTTTTCTCATCCAGCATCAGTGAAGGGGATTTTAAAAGTTCCCCATCAGCCTTTCTTTGCCTTTCAGTCCTCTGCCCCATCAGGCTCTGACAGGAGTGGTTCTTCTGCAGCATCACCTCTGAAACGATCTGGGATGAAAGCATCCTGCTGTATCCCAGTTTCTGGAAGGTGCCTGTGGTCCAGGTGATGTCTGGTGCAGGCAGTGCAGTGCTCCCAGCAGCTCTCCTGCCCAGCAAGGGCTGGGGCACAGCTCCCTGTGTGCCCTAACCCCATCCTCCCAGCAGACACCAACCCTCACACACAGTCCCCTCCAGAGCTGGCACACTCCTCTCACATTCCCTCTGCTCTTTTTAGCAGCTTCCCAGCAAAGGACCCACCAGAGACCTCATCTCCTTAATGAGTTAAAAGCTGTTACCTCAGCCCAAAATCTTCCCAGTCCCTCACAGTTTCCACCTCTCTCTAACTGTATTATCTCTATCACTCCATCTTCACCACAGCTGCTGCTGAAATGGATGGGGAAATCTCCCTTTCCAGAGTAAGGGAAAAACCCTGTTAAGAACATCCCTTTTTCCTCCTCTGTTTTGTCAGAAGTGGTGTTTCTGGTAACACCAGATTTAGGCAGAATAAACAAGAAAAAATAAACTATTAAGGGGCTCTCTTCTAGGGAACACAGAAAGATTTTGTTAAATTAAGTACTCTGTAGCAAAAATTTTAAAAAAGAAAAAAGGGGAAAACACTGATAGAAGTCATGGTTCATAGTGCAAATGTTAAGATTTATGAACAAAGCTGAAGGGCAGAACCCACAAAATGTAATGCAGGAGGATGCATTTCCCTCAGAGTCTTCCAGGGCTTTGTTAAACTCCAGAAGCCCCCGGACCACAGCGATACCTGGAGCCTCTCCAGCAGACACAGAGCACACAGGGACTGCCCCCCACTGTCTGCTGGGTGCCAGAGACCCCTCTGTGGGTACCCACAGCAGCACATCCCCTGCTAACTGGTGATCTCGACTGTTTTCCACACTTCAGCCATACCAGCCTTCCAAAAAGTGTCAGTGAAGCCTTTTCAGCTCAAACCCACCACTGTCCCTCTCTGCAGCCACCCCAGGCCTCCCCTGGATCTGTCTGGAATAGCTGTGCACTTATTCCTTTGCTGGATACTCCCAGGTGAGCACTCCTGGTTCTCCTGTGCTCCTCCCCAGCCCATCCACACTCCCAGGATGCTCCAACCCTTCTGCCACACTGATTTAAACATGCTCAAGTTCCCTTTTCCTTCCCTCCTCACCCCCTACAGAGGCTTTCTTCCACATCTCAAACACCTGAGGCTCCAAGGTGCCTCATCCCAGCAGTCTCCTCTCTTTGTGAGCTGAGTCATGCAGGTGTCAACATTTCCAAACCTCATGGGGAGGCTCAGCAGAGCTGGGAGGGTGTAGAGCATCAAGTCAGGAGCTTATTAATAGCTGCCATCGACCATCTCAGCAGCTTTGATCTACTGGCAGCTGATTACAGCTGCTGCTCCTGATGATGAAGCACCAGGGGTCCTGCCTGTACCTCCATTTCTCTTTCCAGTTTTCAAGTTTTTACTGGAACAAAACACTTTCCCCAAAAATTTCAAAACAGATAGGATTCAGCAGCCAACACTGCAGTCAGAAAGGCAAACACAATCAAGCTGAAGTGTAAAATTGTACTTTGGGAGGAAAATATCAGGTCTTTGAATCCTGCTTCTAGCAAAGTCTTAGAGGTTGACATCTCACACAACAAACTCCCAGAGAACACATCTCCTTTCTGAAATTTTCCATGTACCCCTTAATCCATATCCATGAAATAAATGTAGAATTTGTTCCCTATAAATAATTAAAGGAGTAGAACCAAATGGTTCCCACACTATTCCATGCTTTCATCTGAAGAAGAAAAGATAATTTGCTATTGCCTGAAGACAACACAGCACACCTGACACATTCAAGGAAATAATTCAGAAAATCTCTCTGCAACAACCTAGAGCCACTGTTGGGAATAACTAAGGAAGCAGGATAAATCAGCCACCTCTCCCTTTATGTCATCATCATTGAATCCTGCTCTGTCTGCTGGAAGCAATGCAGTGTTCAAAAGACAAAACAGAGAAACATTCTGAGGCAGATGAATTCAGGCAGATTTCCATTTTATCTGGTGTTATCAGCTAACTTCTCTATCAGCTCGCCCAAAACTTTGCAGAATTTGTTTTCGGAGAAACAGCAATGAAATGGATCTACACCAGGACACTGATCTACACCGTGTTGTGCTGTCCTAAGGATTTAAAGATCACTGGAGCCAGTACTGCCTGAAATAAGTCCCCATCTCCCAACACAAGGAAACAGCATTTTTGAAGATGCCAGAAACAACAGTTTTGTGCAGAGTGAGACAGTTCTCTGTGTCACTCTGTGGCTTGAGCATGAACCCAAGAAGCAATTTCTACCATTCTACTCTACTTGAGTTATAGCACCTAAATCTACATGATTATGGAATTAGACATGAAGAAAAACTCACATACTTATGACTATTTAGAGCCTGATGTAATAAAACTGCCAAGCTTTAAGATCACAGATACATTCCAAATATTTCAACTCATGACCACAAAGCCCATTCCACTAAGCACAACAGAAGAGAAGAACAATTTGGCCAATGCAGGTTAACTTTAGCTCACCACAGTCACATTTCAGATTCCAAATTTTCAAAAACAGAACTAAGGAGAATATAAGAATTCCTTTCAGAAATACTTCTATCTTTGGACAGAATGTTTTCTTTCTTAGAGAAAACCTACTAAAAAGCACTTAACAGTGACCAGTATTCTGGGCTTTTTCAGGCCCAATGCCGTGAAGTGAAGAATTTACAGCAGACACATACTTTACTTCTTCAACCCTTAAGTAAACCTGTTGTAAATACAAATTGCTCACATTGTGTACAGCAGAGCCTTCATTACACATGTGATAGAGTGAATCTCTTTGATTACACCACAGAGAAGACCCCATACCTGCTACCCCTTCACAACCCTTTCACCACAGGGGGTGGTTGCCCCTCCAGCCATGCAGTGCAGCACACCCAGCACACCCAAAGATGATTATTCTTGGCTTCTGCCAGCCTCAGCTGCAGAGCAATAACTCCTGGCTCTTATTGATCCTGGAATTTCGGAGCGCGAACACCGCAAATCTGGCTCCTGCGAGAGCAGATCCCGTCACCAGGCAACTCAGCCTCAGAGATCTCAACTCCTCCATCCCTGGGGTTAGAGCAGGATGCTTCTTTATTACCTCCAGCTCGGTGTTGTGAGCATGCAGCTTCTGCACCATGTCCTCGGCCTCGCGCATGCGGCGGCTCAGCTGCGGTGAGTGCTCTGCCGGGGTCAGCTCGCTGTCGTACGACTCTAGGATCGCCCGCATCCCGTCACGCTCCTGCCGGGAACAACAGCAAAACACCCGGGGATGAAGGCACAGACCATACAACCCACCAGGAACAACAGCAAAACACCCGGGGATGAAGGACCAGACCATACAACCCACCAGGAACAACAGCAAAACACCCGGGGATGAAGGACCAGACCATACAACCCACCAGGAACAACAGCAAAACACCCAGGGATGAAGGACCAGACCACACACCCTGCTAGGAACAGCACCAAAACACCCAGGGATGAAGGCACAGACCACACACCCTGCTAGGAACAGCACCAAAACACCCAGGGATGAAGGCACAGACCACACACCCTGCTAGGAACAGCACCAAAACACCCAGGGATGAAGGCACAGACCACACACCCTGCTAGGAACAGCACCAAAACACCCAGGGATGAAGGNACACCCAGGGATGAAGGCACAGACCATACAACCCACCAGGAACAAATGCAAAACACCCGAGGATGAAGGCACAGACCACACACCCTGCTAGGAACAGCACCAAAACACCCAGGGATGAAGGACCAGACCACACACCCTGCTAGGAACAGCACCAAAACACCCAGGGATGAAGGCACAGACCATACAACCCACCAGGAACAAATGCAAAACACCCGAGGATGAAGGCACAGACCACACACCCTGCTAGGAACAGCACCAAAACACCCAGGGATGAAGGACCAGACCACACACCCTGCTAGGAACAGCACCAAAACACCCAGGGATGAAGGCACAGACCATACAACCCACCAGGAACAAATGCAAAACACCCGAGGATGAAGGCACAGACCACACATCCTGCTAGGAACAGCACCAAAACACCCAGGGATGAAGGACCAGACCACACACCCTGACAGGAACAAAAGCAAAACACCCAGGGATTGTCGGACAATTCCCTTTTCTGACCCAGAGATGGGGTAACTGAGAGGTGTTTTAAAAAGTTTTATTCCATTTTCAGTCTCATGAAAAGAGTGAGACAATATAATGTTATAATTCATGCCATCACAATCAGAAGCCAACTGTTTCCTAATTACAATACACTATAAGCATTTCTTGGCCTATCAGCTTTTTGCCACACCATGCTGTAAATGCCTTAAAGCCAATCATCTAAAACTACCCCTTGTGGGTCCTACTACAATGCATCTTTCATAGTTCTATTTCTCCAAAGCATCTAGTCTTATTTGCAAGGCCATCCTTTGAAACTTGTTTCTAGCTCCATTTCTCTCTCAACAATATCTGTCCTATTCCATGGCATTTCTAAGTCAGTCTTATCTCAAAGTTTGCATACAAATGCATAGTGTGGGCCTAGAGAACTCTCTACATATCCATTCCCCACATGGAATAAAGGCCCAGACCACACACCCTACCAGGAACAACAGCAAATACTTTTAGGGATAAAGCCCCAGAGTGTGCTCAGAGAATCTTCTGCATCTTTGCCCACTTTGTTCTTTTATGCGGCAACTCAATTCTGA
This sequence comes from Hypocryptadius cinnamomeus, assembly GCA_013400635.1. Taxonomy (NCBI): domain Eukaryota; kingdom Metazoa; phylum Chordata; class Aves; order Passeriformes; family Zosteropidae; genus Hypocryptadius; species Hypocryptadius cinnamomeus. The sequence continues at coordinate 26,673 of VYZP01030388.1, forward strand.
TGGACACATGCTCATCATCTTCATATCAGCACCAAGGCACAGATGAACACACAGTTCTAATAAAATAAATGTTGCTGCTGTGAAAACTGAAAAATTAGACTGTCTTCTGTCTATAAAACCCCACATCCTTTGCAGGAAAGCAACATGCTTTCCTCTAACAAGCAGATGGCAACTGAAAACAGAGCCTGCCTTCTTCCTGGAGACACTCTTCTAATTCAATATGGCTGAATGGGTTTCCTCAGCAAAATATTTAGTGTTGTACTTGACATTTTTCTTGCCAGAGCCTCAGCAAAGAAAGAACAGAATTGTCACAACAGAAATGAAACAGATTTGACATTGAACAAAGTGGCTGAGAGCAAATATCCTCAAAATGGTATGTGACTTATCACTTGTTAGATGCTGCAACACTCGGTGCTTGTAACAAACATTTTTTCAGAGGTTAATGTCTGGCAGGCAGTGTTTGGCTCAATTCTCTATCTACTGGCAATTATAACCAGGCATTTGCAAAGAAAGACACAGAAGGATCCTTCTCACCTCCCCGACAGCAGCTCCCCAACTACCAGGCTTGGACTCAGAGCTAAACATAAAACTTTTTGTGTGGGCTACCAGCTGAAATATTCCTAATGCATTCCCAGCTTCAGAAGCACCTAATGCCTCCCTCCCAGGCACTGATGGAAAAGAAGAATGAGGACAAAAGGAAAATTTGAAGAAGCCAGGTGTGTTTAAGGAGGTGGCTGGTCACACTGCAATATGCACACAGGGATGAAAAGTTTCATCTTTTGACTGCATGGAAGAACCTTGATGCTTATGAGGCTACAGAACAGAGTCAAAGCAGCACAGGCCCTTGGCATAAACCCTAAGAGCCAAAACTCTGAGGAAACCTGAGCAGTGCTGCCCACCTTTCACTGCTGAAGTTTGCTACCTCCCCTGCTACACAAATGCAGGAGCAGTCTGGACAAACCAGCTCCTTGCTGGGAATTCTGCCATCACAGACAAAGTAACAGCAGAAGATCACTGAGCTGCGCAGTTCACATCCAGCCCAGGCCAGTGCAGCACTTCATAAACCCAGCTGCACTGAAAAGCTTCACTTGGGCAAATCAGGAATTGTTGGGGCAGGAAAAAAGGTCCTTTTCCCCACACACCTAAATGCCAAAGGCTGTATTTCAGATAGTGAGGGTGACCACTAACCACCCAGCTCAGCCCAGATACAAAGGTTATCTCCTCCTTCCAAATCTAAAGGTCAAAGACTGAATGTGGATAGCAAGTGTCCATGTGGGAAGGGAAAGAACATTCAAATTCAAGGTGTGACAACAAGACTGGGGGCACTGCCAGAGGCACGGTGTGTTCAGAGCACGTCATGGACTGAAAGGTCAGCCAAGATAGTTGGGTTGGTCAGCAGGTAAAAGGACCCCCAAGACTGAAGGACAGCCTGGGGCTACAGGAACTGAGTTAATAAAATTATAAAAAACCCCAGGTTTTAACATAAATAGTACCAGCAGCTATTACCAGCTCCTAGCCCAGATTTGACTGAAGAAAAACATTTTTCCAGGGAAATAGTTTTGCCATAGTTTAGAATTGTTCATCTGACAGACACATGAAAGGAAATACCTCCACATTACTGAAAAAGAAGAAAACACAAATGCAGTCACACCTGCCTTGTAATGAACTTGTTAAGCAGAAAGGCAGCAGGACAGGATCTCTCCATCCTCCTCTTCCCCCTCCAGTACCCACAGATATCACCCAGTCTGCCCAGTGCACTCTCCATAAGGCAAACTGCTTTTGCTTGGGAGATGAATTCCATTCCCCATTTACAGCCAAATCACCTTCTAGAGCACAGAGAGAACATAATGACAGCATTTAGTGAAGGTATTGGTTTGAGCTTTGCATGTTGTTGCAATTAGATTTGCAATTACAGCATCCTCTCTCCTTCTCTGCATTCTGAGCTCCTCTGCTGCCCTAATTTTCTCCTAAGCATCTTTCATCCTTGTGATAACTTACCACTGCTATGTTCTCTCCATTGCAGCAGGGGCAGTCCCAAAATCCTTGGTGTTTTTTCAAAAGAAAACAAGACTCCTGGCAGCTCCCATCACACTTGGCTTTCAATTAATTGCTGAATATGAGCTCATTTGAGCCATGCCCATCAAGACCACAGCAGCTCCTGGGCTGTTGAGTACAAGGAGGACAAACTCCAGCTTTCATGGGAAAACTGCATGGGAGCATGACCAACCCCACAGGCTATCCTTCCCCTAAAATCAACCACAGTCCTTGCCCTTTAAAGCATCTCTCTAAAACAAAGAGTAAACTTGTCAAGAAAAAAAATCACACGTGGTAAACACAGCAGCTGTATTGGGAAAAAAAATACTGAAAAGCTGAAATAAAGGGTGGCACAATTAAACACTTGATCCTGGAGTTTACTTAGCCTCTTTAATTATTTCTAAATATTAATAGTGTTAGTGAAATCAATTCTCAGCTTCCAAGTGGTCCCCAGCTCCATTTTTTAAATTTCTCCCCATCAAGAGCACTTACTAAAAGCTTTTCCCTCCCTCCTAAAGATCTTGTTAGTTTGGCAGGAAACAGAAGTTCTTGTTGAGAAGTCCTCTGTCTAAAAAGATTCTCTAAAATGTAATCCTAATTTAGTAATTGCTGCAGTATTTCCTCATTCTTCACAACCCATCAAAATCCTTCCCAGGCACTTTCAGATGCCCTTTCTAACCTTATTCTAATACAGCTGCTTTGCTGCTTCGTATCTGGAGAGCATTCATCAGAATTACTAAAAAGCAGTTCCTCTGGGAATTTCCAAAGTTTACCCAGCACAGGGTAAATCTCTGCTAACTCACCATGGCCCTACCCTGGCACAATTCCAGGTGATCTTTACCTTATCCAGTTTTAAATCAACACTTGAACAGAAATGTAGCTCATTCCAAACATGCCCTAAATGCAGAATAATAATTTTGATGTTCATTACAAACCTAGGAAATTAATGCCCCACAGCAAACCCTGGTGCTGAAGCTTGCAGCTGTGTTTGAGGAGATGTAAGTTTGAAAAAGAGGAAGGATAGTGATTTTTTCAAAGGTTGAACAGTTTCCCTTCCTTCTGCCAGCACCAGCCCATTCATCAAATAAATATTCCTCCCACTATTGCATAAGTAACTAAGAAGAAAACACATTTTATAATTTTAACCAGAAACTAGAGCTAATCCCTTGAAAATGTGCTATGGGAAAGAACAGGATGGCACCTCTGCAAAATGCCACCCCTAAGATGAAGCTTCTCCCCAGTCCTCCCACCAGCTCCTCTACTCCCTCTGTGGAAAACCAGAATTTGACCTGGCTGACAAGTAGCTTGAAGCTCAGAGAAAGTCCCTTTCTGCAGCCTTCACACCCCAGAGTGGTTTAGAAACAGCAGGAAAAGAAGTGAGGTCCTCCAGGACTTTTGGGTTAATTTTAGGGAAAGAACTAAGAAGGGTTCACATAAGCACCATCATCATCATCACTGCAACCATCACTCCCCAAGTCACTGCAGCACTGCACATCAGACACCTGCACACTGAGGAGCATCAGAGCCACTCCTGCCTGGGTGTGGGAAGCAACTGAAGAGTAAAACACAGCCAAAAAAACCATAAAAAGGTGTCTGACCCTATATACATACAAATAAGTTCAGGCCCTTCCTCTGCTGCTGCTCCTCAGCCCCTCTTCAAACACACGCCCCCCATTCACCACAGACCTTCTAATTAGCTGAAGAAAAGAAAAATCAATAAGAAAGAAATTAAAGTTACAAATCTAGCTGAAGTCAGTCACACACCCAGGGAAAATGTGTTCCTGGGGTAAAGTTTATCTAGTGTCATAATTTTATTGAAATCCTATATCTTCCTATTGACTTTTATCGTTTCAAGCTGGATGCCAGAGTTATCATTATTAGAGTCTCAGGGTTGCTCGCAGGCCTGAGGTTTGAGGTGGCTTTTTTATTTTTTTCCTTTTATAAACAAGCTGTAATTGTCTGGTTTATTGATCAATAAATCTTTCAAGTGCCTCTCTTCACCCCGCTTCTGTTCTGGTGAGTCTCCTGCACCATTCTCTGCAAGAAAATACAGGGTTGTTGTTTTTTAAAGAACAGATTGCTTTGTCATTAGCAATGAGGGAGCAGGAATTGTGCCGGTCAGTTCCAATAATGGCTTTTTAATGACACATTCTAGTCACAGTAAAATCTGCTTTATTTCCACACGAGTGAACTCTGACTATTAATCCTCAACCCAACGGCACAGCTCGCTTGCTCTCTCACTTGTGCACAGGTTAGAGCCTGGCAAAGGAGACAGACTCTGCACAGTGGAATCAGAATGGTATTTTGTAGAATATTTCCCTTCCCACTTGGTGCTTTTTTGATGGTACAGAAATATTCCCAAGTATTACATCAGCTTTTTGTTTAATTAATGATAATTTTTGAGGAACGTTAACAGGCGGCTTCATTATCAGAAATCAGTGGCAAGATTTCTTCCCCCTCCTCTTCATCTTCAGACTCCTAAATCCAAATTAGTTGTAATAAGGGAAAATTTCAAGACTGAAGAAAGATACGGACTTCAACATCAAACAGATGCTATTTGCAATCAGGTATAATTTAGCTAACTATTCCTCATAAAAACACAAATAAAAGAGAGAGATGACTGTGTAACAGAGGTCTGGGCTTTATGGCTTTAAACTAATATATAGAAGAAGGGAGATGGCAAGTGGGGCTTGACCAGATGCTTAACATCAGTAAAATTAGTGAGAAGCACAGGAATATAAGCAAAAATATGATTAGAAATAACTGAAGAATACTTAAATATATAGACTGTGTCCAGACCTACTGACAAAATATATTTTTAGGTTACTTGATAAAATTAATCACATTAATCTCTAGTCCACGAGCAAGTACCTTTGAGGAACTCACAAGTATTAAGACAGAAACTGAAAACAGGACAGACAGACCCAACCTTTTCAGAGAAGGATGGATGAGAGGATACAAATTCTGGCAATTATAAATCACTTCAATATTTTGGTATCTCATAAAATACTTGAAAAAAACATTAACAATCAAATTGCAAGCAGCTAGAGAAGAATTAAGGACAAGAAACAATCAACTGAGCCTTAATATGAAGAATATGAAAACAGTCTAATTTCCTTCTTTGACAGGTAAATTGTCTACTGAATAAAGGCAAATAATAAATGTGATAAATCTTAACTGCAGTGATGTGTTTATCAAAGAGGAGAATTACAATTCAACAACATCTCTGTAATTCAGAGGAATGAGTTTGTACCAGGGTGCTGAAGCTCATGGAAACAAAGCACAGCCACCAGGCACCACGACCAGGCTGCAGCATCAGTGGGAATCTGCCCCTTCCCAGGGCTGCCTCTGTGTGCCTTCCTGATGGGAAACACGTGCAGCACTCTCCAGGTTCACCAGGATACACCCTGCACCCTAAAAAAAGCATTAACCAGGGAATGGGACACAGGGATGCTGACAATTTACTGGTTCTGCCCCAGTCTGAGGGCTGTTAAGCCTTACTTTGGAAGTACAGCTATGTTCAAATCCTGCTGTCTCATGGAAAGTGTAGGGGAAAAAGAAACAACCAAGCAACAGCAAGGCCCAGGAAGCACCAGCCCTGCAGGGACAGCTGGGGCTAAAGACACATTGGGTCAGACTTTGCTCTTATTCCTCAGCCCCCTCTTGGAGCACTGCTAATTAGCACAGGAGCTAACAGACTCTTCCAGAACAAAAACTTCAAGAGCTCTCAGCCAAACAAAACCAGCAGAAGTTAAATTACCAGAAACTTCTCAACCCCTCCTTGCCTTCAGCACAACTATGATGACCAGAAGGCAAATGGTTCCCCTTCCTCTTAGCACTCTCATCTTCTGTACAAATCATCTTTAAGCCAACATTTTCTACTCCCAAGCCTACAAATAGTTTCCTTCTCAGCTGCAGCCATTCCCCAACACTTCTCTCTGTGGCTGACCTATTTTCACATTACTTTGCAAATCAGAACTGACTGCAGACACATATGTATACACACACCATTGACTTTCTACTCAAGACCTCAATTAAAACACCATTTACAAAAAAACCCCGTTAACTTCATAAAAATAAAAACATCCAGCAGATTTCCCTATCCTTGCACTGACAAGACCATTAGGAAACATTTTTTAAAGTATCCTTAATTCTCAAATGTGACTGTCTATATATCAACACTCTGCTTGTGTTTTTGCCCCTCAAGCCAATATAAAGCTATTTCAGGAATCTAAAGATGGATTTAACCTCTAAAGAAGCCTTTCAGATGTGCTGTGCCCTACAACTAAGGCTTCCCCAAGAAAAATTAAATATTCCTTCTTTTGAAGTCCAAGTACCTCCATCCACACCTAACAGGAACAGGTAGGGAGAGGTCAGAAAAGCTGCTGTACATAACCACAGGCACACAGCAAACCAGGAATCCCTGTGTGTCCCATCATCTCTCTGCAAGGGATGGCTTTCATCTGTTTTCTAACACTCTTAGAGCCATTTCCTTGCTAGGAAAGTCAGGTTATCATTCAGGCTGAAAAGCAACTTTCCTCCCGAGGCTGGAAGTCTGGAGAAAGCAACAACTCAGGGAAACTGTGCTGGGAAGAGGGCACAATCAGGCAGAGAGCATGAGAGAGATGATCAAAGACTCATTTTAGGTGCCAGAACAAGGAATTCAGAGACACTCCTAGCTTCTCAACCACCCATTCTTAAATTTTGGAGAAACTCTGCAATCCAATTGCTCTTCTGGCCAACGTTCAGCTGGCAGCTTAAAAGTACTCCTACAAATACCTGTGTATATCTTGCATGCTCTTGTAGTCTGTGGGTTTTCCTCCTGATTAATAGTCCTCTCTTTCTAGCTCCTGTCCCTCTCCTCCAACACTTCTCTGCAGAGAGCTCAGCTTGCCTTATATCCTGGCAATGGACCAGAGCAAATAAATCCACTGTAACTCTTTTAATCCGTCTCTGATAAATCTCCTGCTTTACTATCTTCTGGAAAATTGTGCATGGTCTCTGAAAGCCCCATTTTGCTTATAGCACATCCATATGCCAGCTGACAAGCAATCACACAACTGACACTGCAACAAATTAAATATTATCTGACTAAAATACCCCTGGGGTCCTCTTGCTTCACAGTGAGTTTAACATGTTTAGTTATGTTTCTTAGCCTCCTGCTGCTGTGAAATAATTGTATGGTTTTTTCTTAGTTTAGCTCCCCTCTACTGGAACACTCACTGCTGCCTATCTCCAGAGTGAGCCTGCTTTTCTGTCTCAGTGTGTTTGGCATCTCTTCATTCCAAAAAAACCCCTTTTTTCCCTATCATTTCTCACAGTCCCACAGTTCAGGCAGTGGCAATCTTGTGTGTGAGGCTGCCTTATTCACCTGCCTCAGCACAGGGTCACTCCCCATCTGACACCATGTGCACGGCTCACATGTGAAAAAACAGCAATTTCTTTAGAAAAAACACCCCAAAACCCTCAACACACCTTCTTCAATCTAGCCACTAGATTACCATCCCTGCCAGAGGGAAAGCATGCAGCTGACAAGAGAATGGATTCATCCTTACTGGCAATACAAAACTAACATGTCACTCACCTATTAAAAAAAACAACCAAAAATAAGAAAAAAAGAAAGTTTCTGTGATGGTACATGAGATTTTTATGCTGCTAGTGTATAAAATTCACCCCTATGTTCATTCCTTATGCTCAGATTTCTTTTTCCTCCTGTCTACTAAGTAACCCAGAAATTGGCCTCTAAAGCTCTTAACAGACAGTTTCCTGCAGTTTTAACCACTTAAATATCATTAACTTGGGACAAAAGTAAAGTGAACTGTGCTCAAAGCTAGTGCAGTTATCTCTGCAAGAATAAAGGAGGAGGAATGGCCCCATCACCTGGGCTCTGCTCCCAGGGTATTCAGGCTAAGACAGAACTGAAGCAGGAGGGCAAAGCTCTCACATCAGATTTGAGAGGACAAAAAAAAAAAAAAAAAAAAACAGACATGAGTTCATCCAATCCAACACAGCACATTCCACTGAACTCAAAAGTAATTCCTTGATCCCCTCATGATATGTCAACAACTGCAGAAATATGTCAGCTGTGGCTTTTTGAACAAGACAAAGAAAAAGGGATTTTAGGTGATGCTTCAGAATATACATCACCTGACTGCTTTATTAGAAGATTTAAATAATTTCCCATACTTAATTCATAAAACATTCCCTCTACTGCCTCCAGGGTATAAAAGATCAGTGATTCCAATAAGTGTTTCACAAATTATACATCAAGTTATCTCCCAGGTCACACATAGCATATCTGCATTATTATAAAGGTTCCTCAGGGCAGAGGGGACACAGCTCTTGGTCCTTGCAGCCCAGCAGCTCCTCCTTCAGAGAGGACACCAGGGAGACAAGACTGAACTGAGACTGAAATCTGTCCAGGGTGCACCTTCCATACTACATAAACCACCTATAAAGCCAAAGAATATCCAAATATATTCTTCTTGAAATAATAAGAACCACAAAAGGTCATTTCACACCCAAACCATGCTCCCAACAATAAGACTGAGCCAGATTATTTAATCACAGCCAGTGATTTACCCAGAGCAAAGCAATGATAAGCCTCTGCTCTAAACTAAAATTCGATGCCTTCCCTGCATGAGGTCAAAATATTAATTTTACATCATATGTTTCACATTACTTACGTGATGAGGGTTCCATGTTTTAACTTGTACCCTTTGAAAATATGAAAGATCATTTTAACACCTCTGTCTTATAAAAGATGGAAACTGCACCACACAACACCTCTTTGGCTGTTTTCAGGATCAGTTTATTCTCTCACCCAGAGCCAACACCCACAGAATGTGCCCCGTTAGCTTAAGCAGGAGTCACCTTCAGAGTTGGCTCTTGGGCAGCAAGTGAGCACCATGAAGCTGATATTTGACATTGTGACCTGCACTTCTGAAAGAGTTTTCTGCATTTGAAAAGGAGAATGTGCCACCTCAGTGCTCGGGGCTGCAGCTTCTGAACACAGGTTCGCCATGGGAATCCCATACAAACCTCAGGGCTGGCAGAGGAGCCCATAACCCCTCTGTGCCAGGGATCCTGCTCCTCCTGAGACCCTGACATGGTGAAGAACAAAACTGGATGTTTAAGAAACAGCTCCAAAGACCACTTCAGGCAGGTGCTTTACCAAAATTCCAGTTGCACCTTCACCTTGGGCTTCCCAACTCCAGAAAAATGACATCTAATAAAAACATTTGAAAAACAGCCTCTCATTGACAACTCCTCTGGATACTTTCATTGATCATACAAATATCCAGTCTTTCTGAACACTGAGAAACTCCTGACTTTACCAGTTTTCTAGGGGAAATTAATCCCATTACTTTTTTTCACTACTTGAAAATGCATTTTCTTTTATCAGGCTTTAATTTGCCACCTTTCAGCTCCATTGAACATCTTTGTTGTTGCCTTGCACAGACAGGGAAAACAACTCCCAAACAACTCTAAACCATTCATTCATTAGATTCTGTGCTTTCAAATTGTCACCTCTTCTTCAACTGCTTTTTAAGGTCAACAAGTCCAATCATCATTTTTCCAGCATAGCTGCTTTCCCAATCTTTCACACTCTCATCACCCATGTCTGACTGCTGCTCTCATTCTGCAGCATCTCTGCCTGAACTGGGTTGATGAGGAATAAGTGAAGACAAAATCCTGGGTCCCTTCCCCACCTCTGTGTGAGTAACAGGGACCTCCTCACCCACTCCTGCCACGCTCAGAGCAACAGGACAAGATGTTCTCCCAAAAGCTGCTGAGCCAGGGGATGACAAAACCGAGCAAATAATCCCCTCAGTAACCTCCCTCAACCACAGCAGCAGAGAACACCAGAGGATGTATCTCCACACCTGAATCTCCAGTTCTTGTGGTAACAGCCCACATGTACGAATTTCCTCAAATTTAAACATTTCAGGACTGAAGTTTTTACTTTATAATAGCCTACTAGTTAGCAAAGCTAATTTTAACACTAGCTGCCACTCAGTGAACACCTTTCCTTTAGTACCACTAGACACTGCAAAATTAATTCACAGACAAAATGACATTGCTTTCTTTTCTCCCTCTCCACTGTCTCTGCAATATTAAGTCAACAAAATCTTTCCTCAAAACTGCGTTGACATCAAGAATGCTATGCTCACACCATTAGACAAAATGTGAAGCACTGAAGTCGTGCTTCATTAAAAACAAGTGGAAAAATCAGTTTACCAGAAGAAAAACATTATTTAGGAAAGATATTCATTATACACATCTGAAAAACAACTATAATTAAATGTACGAGACAGAAACATTCATCATCATTTTAATAGTTGACCACAATGTTTGCATTTTCAACAAAACCAGATTTCAGTATAGAACAGAAACACAGTACCAAAAAAACCCCTCCTTTGTTGCAAACTAAACCCTTTGGTTTGTTTTCATAGTAACAAACTACCACATGTTGGAGAATGAAACAGACCATCAGCTTTTCTACTTCTGGGCACAACTTCCGAGTGTACAGAATACGGTAAAACCACAGAAATAACTGGCAAACAAAAGATAGAAGGGAAAAAGTCCCTCCCTGCCACATAACACCACAGAAAAAGCTGATCAACATAATGATTATCCTACTTCCATACTGCAACACGTCCACACAACTTTCTGAACAATTTTAAGGGACTTTAGTTGAATTTTCACCTTTGCTGTGCTCCACCTACCAGAAAGACAATCCAAAGGACACCCAACCCACCACAGGCAGAATTACAGAATTTTGAGTTTGCAATCAAGTCTTCAAGAAAACAAAAAGGTGGAAACAGACCCTTTTGCACTGCAATATTTATGCCCACAACACTCATTGTTAAATTTGTCCCATCTCTGGAAAAAAGTCCATTGTGATGTGCCAGGAAATACTATCAGAACAATTTTTCTTATACTGAAGTAAGTTAGAAGTTTGAAGTAAAGTCACATATCTGTTGCTATATTTGGTTCTTCTACTTCCATTTGGAAAATACCATTATATTATTTAATAAAGTGCCTTTCAATAAAGCTGGCACACTCCTGACTTAGTACAATCTTTCTCAAATACACCTTTATCTTACCAGCCAGTGCTGTAGGAGATGATGCCATTTTCAATGCAGTCTATTATCAGCACTAGGCAGACTCAAACTTGCACAACAGTTGAGGTTTGAAAGCTGCTCAGGATATTGTCCTCCCCAGATCTCCTGGTTTCCCCTTCTCTCCAGGAGCATATTCCATGGAATTCTTCCAGGCAGGTTCATGAACAGCTCAGACTCCCCTCTCCAGAAGACCAGGGCTGTGATCCTGCCATTGGCTTTGCTTCCCTCTCTCAGGAGTCATTTTCAATTATGTAACACTATCCTTAACATCCGCCTTAGGCTGTTTAAAAAACCCTCCACAATCACCATAAAATCACTTGAATCCACAAGCACAAAAAAAAGGGTTGGTTTGGTGATGATGGGAAGGCAAAAGGTAACAGGAACAAATCCCACAGCTGGAATTCCTGACCACCTGACAATCCCTCTCTCTCAACTTATTCCAAAAAGCTGTTCCTATTTGACTTGCAACTATTACTTTTAAGATTTGTCATTATTTCACCACCAATAACATTTGTGAGCTTTAGTATGTTCAAAGACAGCAGGACAAATGCATTGTTTTTTGTCAGTGCAGCCCCAGAGATGCTGCCCACAGTTACTAATTCTCTTCAGCTTCTTGAGGGTAAAGAAGCACCCCAAAAGCAGCAAGTGACAAGCTTTGGCCTGTCTGCCTGTGCACATCAAGAATGCTAAATGCACACACAAACAAAATCAACAAGCAAGGCTATGCAGAAGAATCTCTATGCCAAATACCTGCCTCGAGTCCATGGGAGACGTAGCACAAATTTTACAGCAGATGTCAAATCTTTTCAACTTTTTCTCTCAATCAAATTAGCTACTAATGAAACAGTTTATGATTAATACTCACTTAAGTCAAGAAGAAAATTAGGGGGAAAGCTATCAGTTCAGAACACGAGCAAATCACGTCAGCTCCAGATACACATAATGAAAGGAGTACATGCAAAGAAAATACTACTGCTGTCTCTTCAGAAGCCTCCAGTTTCTGAACAGGCTCTTAAAACAGTGGCATCACCACGTAAGATCCTCTAGTGGCATTTCTGTGACACGAGGAACAAGGTACAAGCAGTTGATGTACCTGTGAAGTACAGATGTACCTTCTGATGATGGATCTTCTGATGGTCTCAGCGCCTGAAGCCTCACAAAGGTTTGTATCTCCCTGATCATCTCCAGAGCTCCACTCAGGGAAATATTGATCCCATCCACCTCAGGCTGCTTGACAAGACCAGGCTGGCTCTGTCACCTGGATTCCCCCTCAGCCCAGGGAGCAGGACACAGAGGTCAGGGAGGGAGGAGAGGGCAAAGCACAGTCCATCCATCCTGTCTGTGCTCAGAGCTGTGGGGCAGTGCCTTGGAAGCATGAACAAAACACAAAATACCTGCTAGAAATTATCTCTATGCCTATGAGCACAATTCCTCACAAAAATTTATCACCTCTTCCTCCAGAGCAGTCTTGTACATATTTGAAGATATGCTTCTCTGCAGTATTCACCAGTGTAATTCTTCACTTTTTTCTCTTGCTTTTTACCATTTCAGTAGATGGTTAATAAATATCAATTTCTCTCCAACAACTGAGAAGAACTATTCTAGCATATCTCTCAGTTATCCAGAGCTGACTGGAAGGAAAGCCAGGAATAAATGAGATGGGGAATAAGGACAAGAAATCACTTTGTAATTGAAAACTCAGGGCCAAGCAAAATGCAGAATACTCACAGAGCCATACTAAAAATCAAAGCAGAGAAGAAATATCTGTGGTCTTTGATTAATATTCTGTATTTGCACATCAACAGGTTACCCAATATACCTAATTTTAACACAAATCTCGTCCATGGTTAACTTCAAAAACAAATGTAGTACTAACAAAAAACCCTTCCTCACCAAGCCTGTGGCATAGTTTGTACAAAGACCTGTTCCTCCAAAGGGCACAGAATAGAAACTGTAATTGTATTTAGGTTTTGGATGTGTGAGAAAGGAAGGAAAAAAATACTGTCAGTTCAATGTGTATGAAGGAAGATGACACAAAAAGAATAAACAGGTTGAACACTAGAGAGCTCTGAAGTTTTCATCTTGAAAAAAAAACTTTATGCAAAATTTTTAAAACTTCTGAGGAACACAAGCAAATGAAGGAATTAATCTCCAGCTGAAGTCTGCATGCTTCTAAAAGAAGGTACCTATTCAATCATCTTTTTCTTAATCAACAGTTTAATACTGTAAACAGCAAACCAGCAGCATGACAAATGAAGTTTTTAGAGAGAGCTTCTCCCTGCCTCCTCCTGTGGCACCAAAAGGCAAACAGCTGCTCACTCTGCCTGGCACTGCCTGTCCTCACACTGGCACACTAATGGGTTTTCTGACAAGGCAAACTCTAATATTAGACACTGCTCTTATTAGCTCAGATCAGAGGGTGCTGTTAAACCCTGCAGGTACCACACTCTGCCGAGGTTGCTCTTTATTTCACAAATCATGTGTAATTGCCTCTTTAATATCACCCACTGAACTGAGTTGAACACAATCATTCTTCTTTAAATTCAACATTCATGCTCTTCAAACATATTTCATTCTTAAAGAATACTTTTTACAATAAAAATACTTCAAAAGCTTAGAATTGAAGTATTAGACAATTTACCCCACTGATACCAACAGGAAGGAAACACACAAAGGCAACTCCTCCCATGCTCCAAACAGCAATTGCTTTTTCCCTCACCATGTGAAGAAACAGGGGTTCTCTGAAGTGGTTTTAAACCCTTATATTTCAATGAACACTGTGTGATGGATATGGCTGTTATTTGCAGCACCATAGGAGCACGTTATAAATAAGGCAGTGTTATTTATAAGCAGCATGTTGTTCTGCACACCAGACCAGCCCCAGAGGCACAGCATCCCACGGCAGGCTGGCTGGGAGGAAAGGTTTGATGGAATGTTTGCACAGGCTCAGGCACACGGGTGATCTCTGTCAGGGGCTGCTGGAGCCTGGCAGGAGCCGCGGGGGCATCCTACAAACAGTGAGACCCTCACAGGGGCAGTAAAAGAGATGGGAAACAAGCAGGAGCTGGGCTGAATTCTGCATCCAACATGAAGGAAATTTCGGTGGTGTCTGCTGTGTCTGATAGCAGAGCATTCTGAACAGACCCAGGAATGACAGCCTGTCTGTGCTGGGGGTGGTTATTGCCAGTGTGAAGCTCTTGCTCAGTGTGCACTGAAAGGGGAGGGCAGTTACTCATCACTAATGCTTACTTACACACCACTCTCCCACCAAGCTTGCTAACAGTCTGGCATGTTAATGGATAGGAAGGAAATTTTTTTCTCCCTCTTCTCATCTTCGGTCTTACCAGCTATGTTGGAACCAATTTAATTACTGCTAAATCATCTCCAACAAAGCACGCCAAGCCTGGCCCTGTATTTCTTCAAGAGGTGTGATTTTATGCCTTAGTTTCTCCTGCTTTTTCACATATTTGTTTTTTAAACAGAAGAGATGACTGTCAAGATGCACGAGTTTCGTATTTCCCTGCCATTTACAGATGACATTAGCCTCTTCCTTGCTCATCCCTACTGAAACAATGCTGTCTCCTGGCACATCAACTTTAAAAAGCAAATGCAATTGAAGTTATCACCATGCAGCTCACAAAGAGAGATACCTGCATGATATAACTGATTCCTCTTCTGATCTCAATGGTTAACAAAAATAATTGAATTTGGTACCCTTTTTAACACACTCACATATTCCTTCAGAGTTCTGAATTGAACATCCTCCCTGCTTTTGTCCTTGGTCTCATTTTCAAAAACTTTTATCTTTAGTTCACCAATCTAGCACAAGCAAGAGACTCTCCAGTCTGGGGAAAACTGGAGCACAGACAATTAAGGCAGGAGAGAAGCAGGAGGAAAAATGCAGTATAATATATGCAAATGCAGATGTCTTACGAGGACAGTTATAAGTAACTTGCTCATGAAACTCTTCCACTTAGCAGTGCACAAGTGCAGGGCTACCTTTAGCTTTTTATGCTGCACTTTTTAGCAATTAATCCTAATGCAGCCTCTTAGGGGAGCTCAGCATCACCATCTCCATTTCCCAGGAGGAGAAACTGGTGCCCCCAAGATGAAGTGGTTGTGGTCACTCACCAGTTCAGAACTGGGCTAAAACACAGACCTCTGAAGGCTCTCTGGGGATCTTCTCAGTGATTAGGTCATTTTTATCAAAACAAAACACCAAAATGTGCACCAGGTCTGTGTAGGAAAGGATCACTGGCACGGTGCAGCCACTTCTGAGGTGCTGCCTGTCCTGAAGACACACAGAGAAGGGCAAAACCAGAAGGAAGCAGTAAAAAGAAGCAGCGATTGTGACAAATATGAAAATTCCCAAAGCATTCCTGTTGCACGTGTTCCAAATTCTTGGCATTCAAAAGTCATGAAAGACATCAGGAGATCTAATTCCTTTCTGGTTTTGCAGAAGAAATGATCAGTACTTACCAGAATCAACCAAAATACAGCTTTGAATCCTAGGAGTAAAAAGGGATATCCAAAGGTGCTGCTTTGTCCCACTATGAGGAGATCATCCCATCATCATCTCCATCCCTCTGGAGATGAAGATTACCAGTTCTACCTGGAGCCACTGAACTCCATCCTATCCCTCACGGGAGCAAAGGAACTCAGAAGAAAAGTTTCTCATTTTCTTCTCAAGTCAGCTTTTTGCTGAGGGAACCTCAGAAATATTTTCAAACCAGTTCTGAGCAAAGGACCAGAGCATTTAGATTGGGAAGGGGAAAAGCTCAAGTTTCAGGTCACAAGCCCCACAGTGACTTCCAGCAGCACAAAGCCAAAAGCTTCCCTGGAGCTCCATTTCACACACAGGTGAGGAGAGAAGCCACTCCTGATGTCAAAGCCACCAAAAGCCCCGTCCTTCAGCAAAACCAGGGCTGCATTCACAGGGTAACTCGCTGAGCTGCTGAATTTTTATGCAGCAACAGAACCATGTAAGGATCAAATAAAATTAATTCTGTCTAATAACAAATTAATTGTCCATGCCAACCTCTAATGTCTCCATCATCAAATGAATTTCCATGTTATTTACCCACCACAACTTCCCATGGGGAAGGAGAAAGACAGCTGCTTAGATTAAAGAGTAAAACAGAAGAGCCTCCTAGACAAAGAATCTTTTCATTTTCTAAATGATTGCTCTACTCCACAACGTCTTTGGAGAAATAATGTTATTTTTTTTTATTCTTTTTACAAAACCAAGATGCAAACTGCCTGATTTGATGCTGCTATTTCATTGTCTCAGAACTGCATGTACCAGCTTCTAGTGGCAAGGAGAGAGAGAGGCTCATGCAGAAATAATGTTCCCATTACAAGAAAAATAAATTGTCAATAGACCTAAGGAAGTTATTTTTCTCATTTTATATTTTTTGAGGAATGGATCACTCTAGTCCTCACCTTATTTATCGACAACAGGGACATCTTTAAAAGGTAACAAACAAAACCCACTTTATGGGTAAAACTAGGCTATAAATGCTTCCAAAAGACAAGAAAAGTGGCATATGCTGTAGGATCCCCACTGCTCTTATTTTACAATCTTAATGCCTCTAAAACATCAAAAATTGTCCAGTTTCAGCACACTATAGAGTACCCCTCAAAATCATCATCTAATGAACAGGTTTTTCTTGGAAATAAAAGCAAGCTTACCCTAACAGCAATATCAATGTTCCATCCACTTAAACAATCTACTGTGATGCCTGAGGACTGCCCAAGCTTAGGAAACCAGCTCTCAACAAAAAGCTGATCCACTTAATCCTGGAGAAGTCCTGGGAAGAGAAAGGCAAAAGAGGAGAAGACAGATTTGGAGTAACTCGGGTCTTTGACCTGATCAGTCCAACAATTCACTGTTTTTGATCAGATAAGCAGTGGCAAAAGACACAACAGACCTTTGAGACAGAAGCCAAAGTGCTTTGTCACCCAACACACAATTCTTATTTGAACAAGGGTTTAAAAGGTTATTACTCACGGGGTTGTCGTGGGATAACCAGCCAGTAACATTTTTGTTATTGTGTATTTATATTTGTATTGGGAAATCTTTGTGGGAAGCAAAGAATAGGACTGTGGTCAGACTTACAAGCATTCCCAAGATCACAGAGTGGTCCTACCAAAATTCTTCGCTGACTGTCCCTGCAGCCACAGAGGAAAGCAAAAATCTATGCACAGCAAAGCTACAGGGCACGACCTGCAAGAAATCTTTCAAAAGCGAGCACAATCTATCAAACGGATGTAATTTATCCTGGCTGCAATGGCTTTTCTACACAGAGAAGATTAGGAGCAACAGAGTCACTCTTCCACAGCAGAAACAAAACAACTTTTAGTTAAGAAATGAAGCAGATGGCCTGTGTAGATTAAAGAGAAGGTACAGAGCAATGCACGAGCAAACCGCTGTGCCCAAATCCCACAGTAATTACCGCAGCGGTGGCAGCTCACTAATGATGCTGTGCCTCTGAACTGGGACAAATTAACACAAAGACACACATGCTGCTGACTTGCAGCCCAAGGGAAGGTGAATATTGTGGAGACTCAGACATTTAAGGCAATCACGACAGATTAAATGCTGCAAGGTAGAGGCAGGCGACATGCAGTCCCAAGAGGAAAGGGATACGGGAAAGAATGTGTTCCTCATCTGTCCTGGAAAAGAAAATGAAAACTGATGTTCTACATGCATCCATTGTACAGACTCTTTCACATCCCATTTGTTTTTCAGTATCTTTACTGTTATTCCCTTTCCCTCAAACTCCTGTAAAGGCTGGAGATCAGAAGCCCTGTCAATGGGATCGATCCTCAGCCAGGATAAACCAGCACCACCTGGCCCAGGGGTTGTGTTGGTTCAAGTGGGAACTTCCATAAAGCAAAACTGTTTGAAACTACATCCCCTGCATTGACTTTTCACTCCCCAACATCGTGAGCTGCCAGAGCAGTACATCTGGAGGGGATGCCTAATGAACACTGCTGTTTTCCCCACTGAGAGGAATGGCAGCTAACATCCCATCCCAATAAGTTCAGGTTGTTTAGCCTGTGGTAGCAGCTCATTTTCTTGGACCTCTGGGAATAGAGGTACAGTTTCCAGTGTGGCTTTTTGGATATTATTGATGCTGACTTTTCTGGGCTTCAAGATCTGGCAGGCAGTAAGAGTCTGTCTGGTCTGGGCCAGTGGAGAGCAATTCGATATTATTTTGTATTTCAGATGATGTTAAGCTAATGAAGGTCCTATTCTTTTTTATAACTCCCCATGCAAATGTTAATTTTTAATAAACTTTGCCCAAGTAGGATTTAAAGCTTATCTCACAAGACATATTTAGAGCAGTGCCATGGTGAAGTAATTCTGGGAAAAAAATATGTACAGCTGAAAATAGGATATTTCTGCATGCTTGCTTCAAGAGTTTTTTTGCAGACACTTGTCATCTAGTCATTGTGCAGGGCTGGAATCATTAATAACAGCCCAAACATGGGCCTCTCAAGTGCTACAGAGGAACATCATCATCACCATGAGCTCTGTACTGCACATCAGTGACAAAGACACCCCCAGTGCCACCCCTGGAAGTGCTGAAGGCCAGGTTGGATGGGACATCGAGCAGCCTGGTCTAGTGGAAGGTGTCCCTGTCCATGGAAGGGGTTGGAATGAGTTTTATGGAGTTTTAAGGTTTTTTCCAACCCAAACCATTCTGTGGTTCTACAATGTGGGAAGGCTGGTGGTAATGGAGAGGTGGGAAGAGGAGGCAGATTTTGTTTTAATATCCCAGGGTCAGAAAGGTTGAGCTGATGCTAACAGCAGCATGTGGACTGAGCTGGAGGCTTGAGTGACATCAGGCTGCCTCTGGTGACAGGATGGAGCTGCTCTGATGGAAACCTGCAGAGGCTGCTTAGCACAAGCCAGGCTGGCAAATCAGCAGCAAAGAGGAACACTGTGCTTGGCTGGGATCCGACTGAAGATGGCTTTTAAAAGGTGCTGTTGCTGAGGGACAACAAACAGCTCGTTACATATCCGTGCTCAAGAACCTATAATCAATTCAAAATAATTAAGCTTAATCATGTGAATGGCAGAAGGACTTCTACACACCCTTTTCAAAACCTGTTGAGCATTCTCTCTTCAAATCTCTAACCCCCACAGCCTTGTTTCTGTCCATCAGAAGTTAATTATGGGAGAGAGTTTCAAAATGCGTTAAGAGCTATGGCATATCTGGGGGTCATTTGCACCGAAGACAGGAAAATGCATTAATGGAAATGGTGCTGTGAGCATCTGAGCTTTCTCTGATGCTCACAGATTCAAGGACACAACTTATGGCCTCTCTTTTCCATCATCAGAACCATTCAAAAAGCTAAAGTTCAAAAACCACACTGTTAACAAACCAGACCTCTTTAGTTCTTTCATTTGCTAATTTTTATTTATATGTATATAAGACAGTAAGTATTGTGCATCACTTCTTCCCCCACAATACTACTTTTGTCAGCACCTGCATTCAACCAGTCCATAGTTCCAAGAGGGAAGAAAAATAATGCTGGAGAGCTCTCTACCACCAGAATTTACCTTTTATTTCACAGCTTTCTTGGGATATCTCATTGAGAAATGAAACCTTTGACTTTGGGAAATGAAACCTTTCCTATGCATTGGTCATCAACAGATGGCAGCATAAAGAAAAGATGCTGCTTCTGAAATATTCATGTTGTTTGTGGCTCTAAGTTGCTACTTTACTTTGTATCTTGAGGGATGACACCCAAAAATTAAAGCCAAAAATCTAATTTTGCTTTTAGGATACTTGCCATGCTCTATTTAAGCTCCAGAACTCAAAATAACATAAAATTTTGATTAAACAAAAAAGCCACCGCACTGACATCAAATTCTTACCTCATTATTTGAAACTCTTTTCATCTATATCTTTAAAATTACCTCCTGTTCCAAATACCCACATCCATCATCAAGAATCACAAAGTCTGAAGGTGAGGATGCAGAATGAAGGGCCTGTGACCCACAAATCAAACACACAGGGGCACTGGAATTTTAGCTCCCAAAAAAGATTCATGTTCCCTTCCCAGCAGCAAGGAATGGTTGCATTGAGTTAAAGATCTTAGAAATCCATATATTTACAGGTCCCAGAAAAGGGGTATGGCATAAAGAAGCAAAATCCGCATGTAATGCCTGAAAAATACCTTTTTCCCCTCGATTATTTTCTAGTAAAATGAAAAAATATGAAAAATATATTCAGCCTTAACTGTCACCACTGAAAATATTCATATTTTCAGCACATGGACTCTAATAAACAAATGCCCTTTATGGCTGAAGTGCTCCTGCATGATGAGCTCCACCATAGTCTCAAAACAGACCAAGTTCTGATTGAATAAAGACACCATTTCTTAGACAGCAAAAGAAGTGTGGATCTCTTTCTAAAACAATGTAACAGAAATAACAATTTCCTTTGAGCATGTGGCAAGACAAAATTGAAGATTCCACTTGATATACAAAATAGAAACCTCCCTCACACAAAGTACAAAATAGATGAATGGCTAAAAAAGTGCACACAGATATCACTGATAGGAAAAGCTTAAGAGCAGTTCTCTCTTTTTCTTAAATATTTTCATATTTGCCCAGAACCAATATTGAACACACAAAAATCAGGAGTATTACCATTTGTATAACATAGATGAGCACCACAAATTGAAATGTTTTATGTTTTAAGCATTTCCATTTGTCAGAGCTCCTGCAGACAACGTGGCGTTGGCCCTGCCAGGGACAGGCAGCCCAGTAAGGGACAAGGCATCTGCCCCCTGTGTGCCCCACCTTCAGTAAATTCTGGGTAGAGAATTTTCTGAGCACCCATCCCAAATTCTCCTAAGCACACAGCAACAGGATTCAGTCAGCACTGGTTTCCTCTGGTATGTGGAGTCAAGAACAAGCTATTCTCTGAATTATTCTGACCTGCACAGGCCTGGGTAACAAGCCTTGGCAGCATTTCCCCAAACACCAGGGACAGCTTTTCCCTGGTGTAGCTCAGATGGCGTTCACAGAACCACAACAGGGAGAAATTCAGCCTGAGGCTTATTGCACAGCAGCATTTCATCTTGGTCAGCCCACCAGCCTGGCTAAAGAGAGGATTTGGGATATCAAATACAAGAGAAAACCTCAAACACCCAAATCCCAGAGTATCTCTGGCCTGACATGCCTTTCAGAGCATCTTTTAAGGAAGCTGTGCTACCAAGGCAGGAGCAAGCAGGGGATCAGTCACGGCTTTTCAGTGTGGGTGACCTTCTCCCCTCACCTGCCCCCAAATGAGCCACCAAAAAAGCTTTTCTTTCCCTTTCCCTCCTCTTTTAACTCTTTCACAAAATGTCACGTTGATTTTCAAGGCCAAAGAACAGCCACCTGACATCTGAGAGTAAGACCATCATGTTTTCCACTAGGAAAACCACAAAAGGATAAAATGAAGAGAAAGGCTAAGAGCTGTTTCACAAAGGTCACAGGGAACACAGGGACTGCAGCCCATGGTGAGGGCACTTTGGGTTTGCTAAGCCACTCACTTTGCATGTCACCTGCACACTGGGGAACAAAAAACTACAGAAAACAAATCTGTCTTTAACTGCCCTTGGTCCCTAAAAGCTTAATTAGTTTGAGCATGCTGAAGGTATCTGCACTACCCTCAGCAGCTGACAAAACTCTTTACCTGTGCTCAACAATACATATGGTTTTGATAGTTTTATTTAAAAATGCAGAAAGTGAGGCTTCTCATTTTCCTAAAGCATTAAACTCCCTCTTGAAGTGCAACCTGAGATCAATTTTATTTCATCTGTTATGTAGCAGTTTTAATAAAGTGTTAAAATCAAAGATATTGAAAAATTACAGGAGAAAATAATCTTCTGAAATAATGTGAAAATGGAACAGGCAAATAATAATGCAACTGGAGCAGAAAACTATTACATCCACTCTCAGTTTGCTTCCATGCTGAGCATCTCCTTGGCTTAATCTTTCTAAAAGAAGACAGCAGATGCCAGTCCCCACCAAAGCCTCTGCTCCCAGGTTTGTAGTCCTAGTAAAACTACTCACTACTTCTGCAGGAAAGAACTTTCCTCTTTGGAACAAGATAGAAAATAAAAGTTAAATCTGCCTGTTTATAAAACTCCTTATGTAAAGATACTATAGTGAATGAAGTATTAAATTATGCAGTGTGAGATGTAATGGAGTGAATTATATTCAGTAAGATCACACATTACTGAAAATATGCAAAAAGCTCTGCTGCTGGCTTTCAGTTGTCAAGCTACACACACATACATACATATTATATATATATATATATATTTTGCTCATCTCATTATTTTCTACAGTCTCCATGTGTGATAACATGCCCAATGCTGACACTTGTCCTATTCTCCCTGGAAGACCCTACATTAGCATGTAAATAGCTGGCAGATAGGAGGAAATGAGAGCAAGGAATAGCTCTTTAATTAACTTTAATCCTCTGAAAATCCATACGGCAATCTGTTCTGACAGTTTTCTACACAAGATCTTCTTAGGAGGTCCCTAAGTGCTGCCTGAGGATCACTGCCAGGCTGGAACGAGGAGGAAGAATGAACAAACCAGTTTTGGAGACAATATTTAGGCATTTTTCTGCTATTAAATGATGACTGGTGACTGCCATCTGGCATTATCAGAGCTGTCATTAGCCTGGCTCTGGATGGGAAGCAAAGGGATGCCATGAGCAAGGCTCAGCACATTTCCCACCAGATGCCAGCCAGATCCAGGAGCACACACATGGAGCAGCCTCCTCCAGCTCCCCACACCACCCAGGCTGCACAGCCCTGCCCTCTGGCACACCTTTCTGAGCCCACAGCTCACACAACATCCTCAAGGTTGAAGGGCAAAGAGGTTTCCTTGTTGGAAGACTTGATGAATCCAGCTCCATAGCAGCACCCAGCCCTTCAATCCTGAATGGCAAAAAGGCTGGCAGACTGTAAAGGAGTCAGCTGAAATTGTTCCTCAATGGCTTACAGCTTCCAAATGTGACAAGTGTTATTCATAATCCTCTATTACAAGGAAATTTCAAACAGATTTTGGCGTGGAGGAAAAAATAAAAAATCCAAGGATAAATGGAAGGAGATGCAGTGGCACAGCTTTTGTCAAAGAACTCCTATCTGCAGGTTAGATTTAGCTCTGGAAGTGCTCTAATGGTCCCATTCCCATAAATTCACATCCTCCTGCCAGTAGAACCATGCTAAGTCTAAAGACTGCATGTCATCACAATTCCCCCCTCAATATTATTAATGCTGTAATATCATGAGCAGATATCTCACTTAATTCATCACATCAGATTCCAGGGCTAAAACATACAGAAAAGATCCAGCATGGCAACTTCAAAAACTTGGTGGCTGCTAATGCTCAGAAGAATGCATTCTTTTATGAATATGTGAGCATGAATTTCAATAAAATGACCTTTAACATGACAGATTCCAGCTGAAGAAAGAAGGAAATCTCTGCTGACACATAAATTACTTAAGATGAAGGTGCTCCTTCTAAGATTTACCTTACACAGACTAGTCCTCATACACACTGACCACTAATCCTCTTTAAACTATGCCCTACTTCCTGCAGCTCTGAGAAGTTATGTTCTAATCTGATCTAAATTTTCCAGACTAGAGAAACACCATAAAAAGTGCCCTTAACAGCTGTGAAGACCAAATAAAAGGTGAAATTGGAATAAGTTCATAAAAACATCATAATCACATCCAGGACTAGTTAGAAGATTGCTCTTTGGCCATCTGGCAAGAGTACCTGGCACAGACAATGCCTGAACCATGGCCTCTCAGCTTATCTGGCAGCTGATTCCTCCCTGTAAATAAATATGCAGCCACCAACCAGGCTGTTTCATAAAATGAAATAATAAGATTAAATAACTCAAATAAATAAAATTTAATTATAAATTTTAAAGGGGCAAGAAAGGGGGGGAAATTCCTCCAATTAATACCCCAAATGAGGTATAACAGATCTGAAGTCTCCATCTGATCCTAGAGAACAGGACCACCCAGCTCCATACACTGCCCACAGCTGCACATTTCTGATTCATCTTGCAGACCGGCAGGAGTGACAGCAGCTGTGATCCACTCACACTTTTCTGGGAATACAGTGATTTGTTTACTCACTGCAACACTGTTAAATCTCATGGGATATTCAGACACTTGTACAGGGAGAAGAGAATGAGCAGCTCAGAAATTGCTTCTTGCAATACGTGAACTTGCAAGAGTATCTCATATCTTTAACAAAATTTGAAATAAAATAGGGTTTTCTTTACATTACCAGTTTCATAAAGATGCAAACAAATACAAATATCAAAACACTGAAAGTCACAATGCTTGCATGAAGCAAGAAAAGGTCATGTAAATGTAAAACATAATGGAGAATATCAAGCAAATAAATGCCACAGCAATAATATTAATTTGTATTTTAAAGGTAGACAAATTTCAACACCATGAAAACATAAAGCCCCAAACAAAGCTGAAATGGACAGCTCCATGTAGAGGGCAATCCTTTGAGTCTATCAGAGGCACAAGTGGCTGTGGCTGCACACTCTGACCCAGCAAAGATCCAGGCTCCAAAAAGAATCATCACAGCTCCTCTGCTCTGTTTTATCCAGAGAACTGTGATAAAGGCAGCTAAATGCTTCAAGAAATTAAACTGCACTAAGAAGATATAATAATAATCTCAAAGCTGGATATTCACCCAAGACCAAAAAATAACAAAGGTGTTAACAGACAAAAGGAATAAAATGATTTACCATTAAAAATGGCTATCCTATTGGAGATACCAGACTGCAGACATCCTCCTCTGTTTCGAAAGCAGAGATAAGGTTGTTCTGGGAAATTAGAGTCATTGGCAAGGAAGTTTCACCTGAACATTAGGAAAATTAGTTAAGAAGGTTCAGAATTCAAAGCATCTCTTTGAGTTGAGTGTAACAAGATAAAATAGAGATAGATAAGCAGGAGCTTTTGTGAAAGTAATTTAAACTGAACCAGTTAAGAATTCTTTGAGAGAACTCACAGGAGAGCGAACTAGTGAGCACAGGGCTTGAAAGTCTGTTTAAATGACCAAGCATCCCTGGGTTTTAATCATGATGTGAGAGTCTAATACCAGCTGGTAGGAGCTGGCTGATGGAGGAGCACACCACCCCTCCCTGCCATGGAAAGCAATTAGCAGGAGGATGCAATGAGGACTGGAGCCAGAAGTTTCCTTCAGGATCATTATTAGCATAGAGGAACAAGGGCAAGCAGCAAGATGTGAGCTGACAACATAAAATATTAATGTCAGCAGAGTCTAGAGACAAGGGTGAGGCATTCCAGAGCACCTAAAAATATCAATAATGACAGACGAGCAAAGGCTGATAAACAGACTGAGCAAAATCACACACAAATGTGTGTGAAGAGGGGAAGGAAAAAACTTTAGATTTCACACAGCGTGCACACAAGCAGCTTTTACACCACAACCTCCTAGGGATTTGATTTTGACAACCTTGGAAGCTATGACATCCCTAGGGACATGCCAGCCAGACAGAGCCCACAGAGAGGAGGGAAGGGACTTCAGCCATAACCTCCACAAACAAAACCACTTCAGCAACACAGCTCCAGGAAAAAATCAGATCCTTGTTCACCACAACAGTACCAGATGTTTCCAGGATATGACAAGACTCAAAAGATGTAGAAAAAAATCCATAAAGTGCTGATACTAACACAGCAGAGCAGGCAGTGTCAGGGAATACATACACACGTGCTGCAGCAAAGGATTTGCCACCTGAAGGAAGGTCATTGTCACATAGCTAAGGCACAGAAAACTGCAGTCTGCACTGGGGGACTTCATAATAAACCAAACATTCTCAGAAGGAGATACAATAAAGACTTCACAGCTCTTCCACAGGACTACTGTTTGACTTGGGCTCAGGTCTTCAGTGATTTCACCCAAGCATCTCTGTTCCCTATGCTCTTTTATAACTGAGATAACAGTGCTTCCCCACCTCACAGGAACGACAGAAGGAGAAAAGCAGCTCTAGACACTGAGTACTGCTAAAATGTAAGTGACAGTGTCATTCAGGTTCCCAAAATAGACAGCATTTAACCTTCATTAGTTGCTAAGAGCTCTCATAAGTCTACCAAGCATTGATACTTGGATATTTATAACACATTTAACTCCAGATCAAGTCCCAGCACAAAAAAGAGAAAGGACAGGCAATGCATCAAGAAGGTTCCCATTCCCTCAGAGTTTCTTATCACTACTTCTTGGGGGGAAAAATTGCCAGGAAAAAGAACTCATTGGTCTGGATGAATAAACCTTGTTAAGTCCCAAAGCTGTCCCTGGGGAGAGCAGCAATCATGCTTGTTACATCTGAACAATGCAGCAAAATCAGAAGATACCATTTTTCTTAAGTTTTATTTGCATGAAGAATATGAACTCTGTAATTTGCATTTAATGTTATTAGCCATCCTTTTAGCATATTGAAAGTTAATTACAAATCAAAACTTTTGATGCAGATCGTTAGGCACCCATTCATCCGCGCGGAGGCAGAGCCATGATCCAAGTGCAGCTGAGGAGGAACAGCTTGCAGGTTCTGTCAGCTGAAGAACATCCAAAACACAAGGAATTCTGCATCAAGCCAAAGTGTGACCCCCTGCCCACCAGTCAGGCTTGGCAGGAAGTTCTTTATCTGTTCCTGTTATTAATTCAGCTGGGTATGCCTACTTGGATGTTCTGGCTGCAGTTAAAGATCCAGTTCCTTCAGTGGGGCTGTTTGGCATTGAAACTAAGCCTGTGAAACTGCTGGCTGATGAGGAGCAACAATTCCACATCCCTGCTCCCTCTTCTTGAAGGAAAACTAAGGAAAAAAACTACCTCTGCAAAGGGAGAAGTAGTGAGAACATAAATATCGACAAAAGAGCACCCCAAACTCAGCCTAGCTAGGTGAAGTTTAGCAAGAATTCACAAAGTCACAGCATTTCAGTGGGAGACAGATTCAGATGAGTCAGCTTGAGCTGGTTGCTTGGAGGGATCAAAAAATTCCTCATGTTAAGGAGTGAACCCCAACAGAGGGCACAGCTCAATGCAGAAAATGCACCAATAGCTGCAGCAGAAGGAGCTTCAGAACCTCAGATCTCACAAGTCCATGTGCAGACAGAGAGGAAAGTGAGGCAGGGAAGGTGAGCACATTTAATTACTTCTGCATTTCTGGTTTCCTTGTGCTATTTGAAGGAAAACATCAGATCCAGAACATGTGTTTCACACCCTTGCACATGCCCCCAGAGAGTTAAACTATAAACCTGGCTATTATTTACAGCTCCTCAGCATCCCATTTAGGATGTTTTCAAGGAATTCAGCAGGGCTTTTTTCTTCTCTTTTATGCAAGTAAAAAGCCAATATTAGAACACAAGGGCTACAAACATAGCCTCGGGTTAACACCACATATGACAAATTCATGTGCATAGATATTACATAAGAAACACGTTGCCTCACACAGAAGGAGGTTAAATAGCTTTCTGGGGCTTTTTTAATAACTTCTTTGGTGGAAAAGATTTCATTTAAAGCTTTTAAAGTGTGATGACCATGGCTCCATTATGAACCACTCACTGAGCTACCCGTGACCTGCACCTCTGTCACAATTCCAGCACAGGGAAAAAGCAGAGGGATGAGCAGAATGAGACACTCAGCATGTCCTGCTGTGCCCTACATGTTCAAAGATGAAATGGCCACTAAGCTGAGTGGTACTTTCCTGCACAGGATTGTTTAGAGGCGCAGGAAAGCCGAGAAGGAGAAGGTAATCACCTGATGGGACACTGAGGCACAGTAGGAATGTGCAGCTGTTGCTGTTTCTCAGTGTTCAGGGAGAACAAGGAATGGCTCTGAGAAAATTAACAGCTCTGTGGTTTTAAATTGGGAGGGAAAACAGAAAATAAACTGATTATTTGCTTGGCATTTTGCTAGAAGCAAACAGAAGAGCTGAGATTTACTTAAAGGACTGGCAGAGTGAACCAGAGATGGGAAAGAAAATTATTCCAGGGTGATCTCTGCAAGCAATGAGGGGGAAAAGGACACCCCCAGTGCAGCCCTTGGGTGGGGGCTTTGTTCCATGCAGGCTGAGCCCCTTTAGCCTCATGTGCAGAATGAACAAGAGGGAAAAAGGATAATGGACAGGGATACATGGTGAAAAGAGAGAGTGGGAGAGTTTTCACTGGAGTAAGAACTGCCTCTTGTTCATGTTTACTTTACTTCATGCAAAAAGTCAAGAATTCTCATGTATAGTGATTTTCACTTTTAAAAAAAAACCCTGAGTGGTTCACAAGCACTTTTTTCCCAGCACCAAACCTTATATACACTATCATAATAAACATCTTCACGTTGGAGAGGGATAAAAGGCATTTTGTTTTGATTTCATTATATCTCCTGAAATTGCTTTTTTCTTTCTGCATTTTTTTCTTGTCATTCAGTTGTGGTGGCCCTCACTGAGGGATAATGCAATAACACTTCTGACAAGGTCAGCTTTCCAATAACTTTGCAAATGGCATTTCCCAATGACAAAACAAGCACAGCTTCTCCTCTCTTTGTAATTAATATAATAGAAATGTCAACCTGAAAAGTTGGTCTCCAAAGGTAGTATGTTATCAACAGAAAATTAATTTATTAAAGTCAGAAAGTGTTTCCTTATCTGCAAAGCTGAAAATACTATTTACAGAGAAGAATCCCTGTTACAGGCATAAAACATAAAACTTCTGCACCTTATATATGTGTCTGTAAAAGCAGCAACTGAGGAGAGGAGTTAAATTGCTTAAATTTCTAATTCAGACACTAGATCATTTTGGGAGCTGCACGCTCCTTTTGCAAATGCCCTGTAGAAGGTGTGTGCACATCCTGAAAGAAACATTACTCCACATCCATGTTTATCTCCAATTTAATCACAAGTTCAGTGCACAGAATGAGTCTTCCCAGCCCCTCTCCTGTCCACATAAGCAATAAAAAGCTGTTGGTCTTGGACCTGCCTGTAACCCATCTCCCACATGAGGCAGGAAAAACAGGTGTGGGAGCAGAGACTCTTCCAGCTGCTTCTTCCACTGGAGAGAAGACTCTGCTGCTCAAAGGGAGTAAGAGCATCTCCTCTCCCTGAAGAGGGAATGAGTTCTTGGCTCTGTCCCATGAAGATGAGCTCACAGGGCTTCAGGCACATCCCACTCCAAACCTGCCAATTCTACAGGCCAGTAAGGCAAAGCTCTCCCTAGGACCTGCTCTATGTCACAGTCTGAATCTCTCCTTCAGCTGCTCACAAGGACAGGGAGCCCCAAGTCCTGACACACATTTCTTTCTACATTTAGATTTTACAGCTCCTTCCAGGCACTCAGGACAGGCAGACATGAGCTCCAGCTTGCCATGGGCACGCTGCAATGGCCCAGCAGGGGAAGTGTGCTCACATCTCAGGGGGAAGAGCATCCAGCTGCAGCCAAACTTCACATCCTGCAGTTCCAGCATGGGCTGGCACAGAGAACCAGCAGAATGCACATTTTGCTGTGAAAAATATTTGCCACTGATGTCAAAGCCAGCCCCTCAGGTGCCTGCAGCTCCCAGGCACGAGATCAGCACAAACCTTCTCAAACACTTGCAGGAAAAGTTTAAAATGCTCCACCCTTTCAGCAACTTTAACCACTCGGCCTCAATTCCTTACACACAGACTTGTGGCACCCAATATAATATTGACTAAAAGCCCAAGTAAGGTGGGGTTTCCATTTTCCCCAGTGTTGATATAACACTGGAACAAGCCCATGGCACTTTGTACACACCCAACACCATGGCAAGGAAAGGAACACATCTGCTGGAATCCTTGGACTTTACTGCCCAAAGACAGTAAAGTAAGGAGATGCAGACACAGACAGATTTAAACTTTACTCAGGCCATGCTTCCCTGTGCTTAAAAAGCAGCTTGGATGCCTCACAGGGCTATAGGACCTTCCTAATACAACCTGTACAAATCAGAAGACTCTTGTGAGAAGAGATCTCCTCCTCCTGACAGAAAGCAAGTCCAACATCATCCTGATGTGTAAAAAGCATATCCTCTTTTCCTGTCTCATGCTCACACTTTACCTGTTGATTCCTTTTTAAATTCTTGACTTCAAAAAGGCATTGATCTTTCTAGGGAAATCCTGAAGCTCTGGATTCATACAGACAGAAAACTAAGCCTCAGCTCCCTCACTGTCCCAAACTGGTTCCACCTGAACAGGCAAGTTTACAGCTAATGATTCTTCAAAGGTCTTGCCCCACATAACACTAAAAAAAAATCCAGCAGCTGTTCTGTATAGTGAGAAACTTGTAACATAATAATCTCATTACATCAATCAAAATTAATTAACTGAAACTACACCAATTCTTCAAATTTTCTATAGCTTCCATTAAACAGTTGTTGACTCTATCTGAAATACTACCTAAACAAATGTGCTCATAAAAGAGGGAACAGTACATTTCTCCTCAATGCAACAAATCATGGGTCAGAGACCATTTCCAAGATGCTTTGTAAAACCTCATTTGACTTCTAATATATTCATCAATTTAAGCAATGCTTGACCTGAGATGCTGTGAACACACATTGAACAAAATAGTCAGTAACTGCATGATACTATGCCAGGAGCAATCCAAAACTCCTCAATTCTCCAGACAGTTCTTCAGTTTTATAAAGATTTTGGGTCTTCATTTGAAAGGATGCTCTGACTGGTGTCTGAGTAGTGCAGCTGTTCTTACCAGAGGCTCCCATCACATGTTGAAATAAGCTACTGTGCAATTACTTAATTATCTCTCTCCTATCCTTAAAAAAAAAAAAAAAAAATCCACTGCAATTCAACTTGAAGCAAACCCAGTTAATCCAGTTTTATGGCTGAGAATTAAAACAGAGAGCAGTCAGAGATTCAAAGCTGCAGTTCCTGTGGCAGCACCACCACTCTAAGAGGCAGTGAGATTAATGTCTTCAAACCATAAGTATCTGAGGAACAAAGAATTGCAAAAAAAAGAACCAAAACCCCTTTTTTGTGCAGCTTAGCCTTGCTGGTATTTCAGAGCCTGCTGTTCAGAAATCCTAAGCCCCTTCCCTGTCCCTGGATGCTGCCCAAGCCCCTGCCCAGCAGTCAGGTTTGTTCTGCCCGACTTCCCCCAACAATCACTCCCTCATTCCACCCATCCATCTTCCCTGCCAGACCTGCTCAACCATCCCTCATAATTCAGAGCTGAGGAGCTAAGGAATAAATGTTACAGCACACGCATCAAGGGAACTATAACTTTGAATTACCTGACCTGGGTGAGTTTAAATTCTCAGCCATAACATTGGATTAACCTAATTTCTTTTTATTGAATATTTTACCTTTAGAAGTCCTACAGACCTTTCTCTCAGAGAAATATGAGAACTGAAGGTCATATAAATTCTTTTATGGGTATATTTCTAATTTTCATAATCTAACCTCTTAACAGTGAGCATTAATATCTAGTGGGGGCAGAACAAAGCAGAATCCAGTCAGTATTCTGGGGGGAAAAAAAGATCACATTTCTATTGTTCTTCACAAATACCTCATAAAATAACATAACTTTTAACTTTGCTGCATACTCTGAATCGTTATAAAATTTTTTAAAACCTTCTAAAGTCACTGCTTAAATAGAAGCTATGTCAGAGATAACATCAATAAGAATACAGAGGCTGTCCTTGTGCCTCCACCTCAAAAACATCAGATATAAAGATAGCAATGAACTCTGTATTTTTATCATTGCAAAGTTTACCAGATACATAATAAGGCAAGAGAAAGAATTACACAAAACCAATTCCCAGAAAATTGCTAAGATAATTTTTATGAGCTCTTTTATGCTTCTAAAAGGGAAAGGGAAGCAAGGCCCAGGGGCCAATTCATCTTCTGCCTCCAGGCTGGCCATTTGAACTCAGCCTCACCACCTCCATGGTGAGAGCCCTCAGGTGATAAAGCTGAGCTCTAACAAAGCACATCACCTTCCTGCCTCCAAGGGACAAATTCCAACAGGTACCACAGGGTACACAGAGTACAGTACCCAAAGTCAGGGAAAAGGCAAATTTATCCACTAGCTATGAGGAATTAGGACAACAGATCAAGAGGAAAGGGTCTCACTGGAGAAGATGCAGTGGAAAGCAAGAAGGGCAGACTCCAGTGCCCAGAGTCTGGGAACAGCTCCTGCATCTCAGAGCCAGAGGAACCTTTGACAAATGCAGACTGACAAGTGAAACTAAGGGAACTCTTAGGCTTTGAAAAGTCATTTTGGAGCAGGGTAAGGAAGAGAGAACTCAACAATTCTGCTACTTTCTTCATGGAGTCACAAGTGAGTAGTAAACTTATTACCAAGTTGGGCAAAGTAAAGAACAATGGCAAAAAAGAAAACCAAGCACTGCTCTGGGAGCCCACACCAGCAAAAACACACTCTTCTGACTTTCCAAAATCTGCAAATCTCACTTGAGAAACAGTAACATTTTCTGGTTTAATTTAAAGATACTTCCTCCTCCCAAATGGTCTTTGTGCACTGTTTCAACACTGCTGCAGCCAGTCCCTTCTACAAACACATTGATCCCAGCTTTCCTTATTCATTCTTTATGGAGAGGTTCTGCAATTGTATCAGTAAATGATATTAGCAGACCTTGTGAAACAACCTGTTTCAAAGGAAAATGACTTGTACTCATTCTCTTCTGGAAGACAATTGCCATTTGCTTAATATAGCTATGATATTTTACTGAGGTAATTATACTCTTAGCTATCAGTAACAATTAAACCCTTAGATTGAGGTTGCTTAATAAAGGTCTCCAAATAAATAACACATTCCAAACACAGTATTTTAAAATGTCAAGCATGCAAATAGGATCTTGTAATGAATATAAGGAAGCATCTAGTATAAATCAGCACAGAGTTAGTTTGTCACTGTACAAGTGTCTGCAAAAATTGCTGCTGGAGTATTGTGGGATTGTGCTCAGAAAGCTACAGAAAGGGCAGTGCTGCAGATGAAACCATTTCAATAAATACTATGGCTGGTTCATGGCAGGGCCAGGGTGAAGCCATCAACACTGTTGTGCTTCTCTAAGGGCAGGGCTGAGTGACTTGGGAACAGTTGAGGCTGATAAAATTTGTATTTGTTCTTTTGTATTCCCTGTAGCAACTTCCTTGAAAACTGGAGTTAGGACATTCCATTAAAAGCTAAATAAAACTCAGAAGCAGACAAATTAGA
>VYZP01030389.1:0-40204 GCA_013400635.1 Hypocryptadius cinnamomeus
AAGCACAATACTTCAATAGGAATTTGATCAGAGTTTGCTATTTTTCTGTGACTTACATATTTTGAAAGGCCAGTGGTGGGAGGCAGGGGAGGATGCAGCACTGCCTCTGCAGACCAGCTGCTTCTATGAGCATCACTTGATTTACTGGGAGGGCCCCCACTCTTCCTCCACAGGAGACTTCCCTACTGCAACACCAGAACCTCCTATCATGAGCCCCTAATCTGAAATACCACAATCCTCCCAAACGTCACAGCTCTGAGAAAACAACTTCATTCACATCTTCTCTTTAAGTTGACCTAGTCAGATGTTCACCAGAGGATGAAAACCTCTTCTGGGACCCACTCAGGTGGAAAGGATTGACAATATACACAATAACTTCCAAGGGATTTCAAATGACTGGTTACTTCACAGATTTGGCCGTACAGATCCACTGTGCAGCACCTCCTGATAGCAGCCTGAGGTCACAGGTATTCTGAGCATGTTTGACTCTGGAGAACAGAGATTACATTCTGACATATTTCTAGCAGTAAAAATAAAAAACTAGTTTAGAGTGAGGAAGAGTATTTTACATGGAAGGGATTCAGGAAGCACAGAGCTCATACTGATCTTGTTTTCTTTTTCTGCTTAGGAACTGCCATGGGAAGATGCAGATCTTAGGCTGAATGGAAAATTCAAGAAACCCAGTATTTCATAATCATACTTTTGATTGAGAGTTTGCTTACAAGTTATTTTAAAACATACTATTTGACTCAAAAACTTAAAAAATAATCAGCAGCTCTGGCTTTTTCTGCAACTGAACTACTACCAGGGACTAAAGCATGAATGTCATAAAAAACCATTCCCTCTGAAGATATTTCCTTAGGCCTGAAGATCTACACCGCCCTCAAATTTCTCCTCTATCCAAGCTCTGTAATTAAATTTGCACTTACTTGTACAATACTGAAATAGCCAGTATGATCAGAGCAGCACATTAATCTCTAGTAAAGCTCCACTGCAAAACCAAGGCCCTTGAGACAAACAACAGGACATCCTCAAGTACAAAGCAAGAGACTGTTTGCAGAATGCAAACACCTTGGACACCAAAGCTCTCAGAGTTTACAAAGAGAGAAATTAAAAGGGAAATAACAGAGCACTGGGAGATGGAAACCAAGCAGGTAGGAATGAGACTGAAGCAAGCACTCCTTTCAACTATAGGAGACACAGGGGAAATGAAAGTTTCCTCCTATACTTAATTTCTCTCACTAAGTAAATGTACTGCCCAGCAGACCACACATTCAGTTCACCAGTGGGTTTGGGATTAGGAGTGGCAGTTCATATAAAGCTGCTAAAAACCAGGTCTTTGCAAAAAGAAAGCAAACTTCCCCAACCAGAATCATGTCTAGTGTGTGATCCAAGCTGTTCTGCAACAAGTCAAAGAGCAGCACAGCAGGTACTTTCTGAACAGAACAACCAGATTCTATTTTTTCTTCCCTCCCATTAGTAAATGCAGACATGTTTTTATTGTCCTCACAGTCTCCTGATACCTGAAGCATCTTTCCTGGCAGTAACACTTCCCAGCCACTATCAGCAGGCACAGAGGCTGGGACAGAATGTATTTATTTCACCCTCAGCTATTGCAATTGATCTCTTCCACCTTCTGTTCCTCCTTTCTACTTTTCTGACACCTTTGACTTCCTATTCTTTGCCCTTAAAAGTACGCAGCTTTCTTCTTCCATGTGCAAGGTGTCATGAGGGGGAAGGTGTTCTGTCCCTGAGCTGGGCATCTGTCACTCCCACACAGCTCTACAGCAAGGCTGAACTGGACAGGCTCATGATGGAGCTGCTTTTCTTTTCCCCCAGCCCCAAGGATGGAGCAGGACTGGCCACATCTTCTCCCATAGCTTCTGCAACAGCTGAAATGGCATTTCCACCGATGGCACTGTGAACTCAGACAAATCCAGCAGCAGCTGGGAATGCAGGCAGGGCAGGGGCTGGCTGAGGCTGCCTTTACAGCAGCTGAGCACTAGATAGCACTGTCACTCCAAGAAAGCAAAGGCAGGCACATCAGCGTTGGAATTGCTTTTCCTTTCCCAGAGCAGAAATGACAGTGTTAGCAGAGCAAAACCCTCATTTGTAGAACTACTCAAAGTACACCTACAATCCCAACATTCTCCTCACCTCTGATATACAACAGTGTCTTCCCATTTCCTCTTTTTTTAAGCATCAGAATTTATAATCTTACATCTTCACAAATACTGAGATTTTGCACTGATGTTCTATGTTTGCATCTATTTGATGTAAGAAAACATGATTACAAGATGATGATGATGGAATACCTCCACAGAACAATTCCCTCAGTACTCAAATTATCTGGAAAGAAAGCAGTCTACTGTACCTGCCACCATCCAAAAAAACCTCAATTCATCTGAGGGTGGCAATAACTAGCTGAACATGAATAGACAGTATAAACATTAANNGTGGCAATAACTAGCTGAACATAAATAGACAGTATAAACATTAAACCTGGATTCAAGACAAAAAAAAATACAAATCCTGTCTCATAACCTTTGCAACTTATTAGTAATCTACTTTATCAAGTGGTTGTGGATGGATGTGCATTGAATGTCACTGCTCCACCACTGTCCTCAGGAGGCTTTAGTTTGGTGATGTGCTCAGAAATCTCCTGCACTTTCCAACACTTTGGAATACATAATTTTATTTATAACACATAATTATTTTATATGCAATGAGATTTTACTGCAGGTACATTATTTGCTTCTGAAAGCTCATCCTCTCCAGAAAGAGTATGACAGCAAAGTGTATGCTGGAAGGAAGCACTTCTACTAATTTCATCATGTTTGAGTTGTAAAAGGCAACAAAGGGGATGTTCCTGAAGCCCTAAAGATTTTCTTATATTCAATGTCTTGAGAATCTTAATGGTGGGGTTTTTTTCCTATGTTAATAACAGAGCACCTTTAGTGAAGCAGGAATGAGAACTGAAGAGTTTTCAGTGATTAAGCAACAGAAGGCATTTCAAAGGTTATACATGGGAAAAGATAATTTTCTCCATTTCGAGGGTACGGGAAGGGAAAAATGCCAAATTCCCAACTTCAACTCTAAGTTTCCCCCATCCTGTCTTATGCATGCCCAGTTATTCCTAAATTGTGACTCACAGACACCTCAATGAAAGCTGATGGCAAAGCTGGGAGCATTGAACATCATAAACTGAGGGAAGTTTTTTTTAACTTCCCTTCCCAAGGTTTGTACAAGGTATTTGTACCTCAAAAATGATACTGACAAGAAAAAGCTAAAAATAAAACCCCAAGCCTTTTGGACACAGAAAAGCAAAGTAATCTCTTCCTCTCTGTTAACTCCATTGATAGATTATAGACTTTTTCCACAACTTAAAGCTGTTATGCCAGCAAAGATTCACTTTCTGAGGAAAGATACAGGATGATCACACTGTAATAAATTCAGGATATTTGGAACCAAGAGCTGGTGTGGGATCAGTTGCTTTACAGATGCCCCAGCACAGAAGGTGAAGATGAAGGAGAGGTCCTCTACCAGGTGGGACAAGTGCTTGTGGTCTGTTCTTCTTGTCAAAGAACAAGGAGCTCCTCGGATTTCTTCCACCTCTCTGGGAGCTCTGTCTCAGCCACTCCCACCTTCAAATCTTGACTGAGGCAGAAATTGATACATGAGATACTCGATTTCTGAGCCGTGTCTGCATGATGCTTTAAAGCAAGGTGCTTGTTTAAAATCAGAGGTGTTTGTTTAACTATGTCCCACAGTTTGTGAATCCTTACCCTTAACCAGGCATTTGGGGGTTGGATATGTGTCATTTCAAGACATTATCCAGGCATGAAAAGAACTCCCTAAGTTTTGATTCAGATTTAAATTTCCTTTACAATTGCAAAAAATAACCGTGAGTTCAACACACTTATTTCCCCTAGAGACAAATGAAATGAAAAATCTTGATCTCAAAAGAGTTCAGTTCCTTAAGGAAAATTTTGGTGAATACAGTCAACAGCTGAAGACAGGATATTCTACATCTTAAAGACTGAGTCAGATAGAACTGACTCTCCTTTCCCTTCCCTATTTCTTCAGCTCCATCAGAAA
This sequence comes from Hypocryptadius cinnamomeus, assembly GCA_013400635.1. NCBI lineage: Eukaryota > Metazoa > Chordata > Aves > Passeriformes > Zosteropidae > Hypocryptadius > Hypocryptadius cinnamomeus. Next base: position 4,099 of record VYZP01030389.1, read on the forward strand.
ACCAGCTAAAAACCAGGACGTCTTGGCCTAATTTCAAAAAAAGCAGCTAGAATTTCACATCTTGCTATTTTCTCCCAACTGCCATCTCCCCAAATCCCTCCTATTTCAGTCCATCAAGCTGCAACACTTCATCTTAGAGGACCAGAGCTCTGCACCACCCAAGATCTGTTTGCTGTGGTCCATGCCTCCCACACCAAAAGCCTGCATGGAAAGAGCCCTTCCAGCCACTGCTGGGCTCTCTTCAGCACTCCTCCCTGCAACATCCCTTACATGAAACACATATTAAAAGAAGAATGAGGAAATAATTGAGTCTCCCTTTGCTATCAGAGCCTCCTGACCCTCCCAGCTGCAGGGGATTTTGTGCAGCACTGAGCACAAACAAGAGCTAAAATATTAATTTTCAGCCAGGAGAAAATCCACTTTTGTAATTCAGGATATTGACCTCTTTGAAAATCTAGCACCACCTGTACAAAACTAATTGATGTGGACAGCAACAATTTAGATTTTCAAACATTCTGTTTTCCATTCTTGTTCTGCAAGTCACTTAAAATTGTTACTGCAGCCTCCTCATTTGGTGCACTAACACTTCTGTGGTGCCACTTCACAGGGTACCATTAAAATACAAAATCAAAAAGCTAAGTATGACAGATGGTGGAACCACTCTCATATCCTTCCTACAAAAGCATCACTTTTTTCCTGCATCTCTCACCATTCATACTTGTGAAACATCATTTAGTCTCAAACAAGCCAGGGAATTTCTAGCCTTCTACAAGTCAGACTTGAAATTCAAGTGCAGAATTAACACAAGAACATTCTGCATCTTGTTCAAGTACTACTTCTAGATTTCTTGTAAGGAAAATGAATGATGATTCAGAAAGCATAATTTCCAAAGGTAGAGTTGATGCTGCTGCAAGAATACAAGTTCTGGAGGGCACAGATATGCATCAAATCCCACTAGAAAATTAGTCATTGTTTTTTCTCCTGTAAGTACATCCTCCTAAATTGATCTGTGACATTGAATTGAGAGACCAGGGTTTGGAGTCTGCTATGAAACAGCAAGTACTGAATAAATTTTTTAGCACATTCTCAATAACTTCTCTCAATTGTGAGATTTCCTTGCAGGGTTTCTATTAATCTCCTTCTAATATTCTCATGCAAGATTTAGCAAGTAAACACTGAATAAATGTGCTTTGGAACTGTATGAATAATTTCCTAGAGTACTACAGAACACAAAGGCACAAAGTATTTTGTGTGGGTAGTTTTGCTTTCCCAAACAAATTAAACCTCTCTGAATTGATGACGTAAATAATTCAGCATTATTCCATTTAGTAAATTAGGAACAAGTGAGGCAGAGTGTTCATTTTTAGGAGAGCAGTGTGTTTTGCAACAGAGAGGTGATCCTAGTAATAAAGAAGTCTCACAGAACACCTCCAAATCATGCATTGCATTTGTCTGAAAATGCTGTTCCTGTCAAAAGGAAAAAAAATTCTCACCTGTATTTTTCATTATTCATTGACTGATATTCTTAAATGCAGTAACAATAAGCCAGACAGGGCCTCCTAAGCTTTTCACTGCTTTGAAAACCTCCTGCTTTCCTCAAGTCATTTAACTGACACATCAGTTCCAGCAGGCAGTTTGTGAACAGAAGCTGCACAGCAGATACAAGTGTGTGCATGTCATAACCTTGCCCACAGGCCCCTACCGAACAGAACCTTCTAAAAAATTAAGGATCAATAAAATCCTCCAAAGAACACTGAAAAAGCAGAGGATGTTACACAGTCTTCTGTGTAAAAAATGTCCTCTGGATCATTAGGTGCTTGTACCCCAGGACTGCAGTGACAGAAAAAGGTAAATGCCGAAAAGGAGAGTAGGTGCAAGTCAACAATAAACAAGGACAGCACCCAAAACGCATCTGCTTTGATGTGACCATCTGGCTTTAACAACCCCACAGAATGGACAGGCTTGTATTGCCTACAAAAATAAGAGAGATAGCACAGGAACTCCAAAATGAAGGAGAATTTTGCAGCAGGAATGTGATGGTTAGCAAAACCCTACCGTGCCTCCTGTGCTGCAATATCATCACGTGCTTGTCTTTGCTACCAGGTGTAGCTTCTGTGGGTGGGGGTGCCTTCAAACATAAATTACCAACAAACACACACTGTATTTAGTGTCAGGGAATTAATTGAGCTTTCTGGAATGAAAGCCTTTTGGCACAAAAATGATAAACCAAGGTTGACCTACCTGAATGGGTCCCACTGACATCAGCAGGTTTTTCAGTTGGACATCAGTAGTTGATGAAGAAAGCCCTTCAACTGACACAATACAGGGCTGAGGTTTGCACTCCACCACTCGCAGGTTCTGTTTATTTGGCATCAAGCGTCCTCGGCCCATCTGGCCTGCTACTCCTCTGCCTCTGCCGTGCATAATGACCTGCCAACAACAAAAGTAACAGTATTTTGATTTACTTACCCACTGACTCTGTGCGCTGCACTTGACAGAGGATATAAAAGTTGGCTATTTACCTGAAGACTTGATTAAAGTATATGTTGATTTAAAACAGCTTGTTGCTGCTTGCCAATTTGAAAGGCCACTTACTAACATACTCCTCCACTGCTTATGCAAACCTCTTTCAGCAGGATAACAAGTTATATATTGAGTTATATATACTGCATTCATCCTAGAAGCCTCAGCTCTAGCACAGATTGATCAATCAGGCAGTGGAGGACCTCAGACAAAAATATATAACCTAGTTTTCAACACTGATCACATCAGCAGTATGTGTTCAGCTCCCACATTTTGAGTATGGACAAAAAAACCCAACAGGTGATCCCTCTCCTTCTATTCTTAACCCATAGTTAAATTTAATGTACTCACAAGATCAGTAAAGTGCTTCAAGCACCTTCAATCTCTACTGCTACCAACTCTTGGTTTTATTCACATAAGGCTAAATAACTTTAAAATAACTTTTTTCGAAGTTCCTCTCCCCTGTACTCTGGAGGAGGAAATGCATGGCTTTAATTCTTGCAAATTAAACGCTGAACAGTCAGAGAGCGGAAAAATAACAATGAAACACAGTAACAAACATTAAACAGAGTTAACACTTAACACTGAGTCAACATTCAACAGAGTTTCTTGATTCCTACTTGGAAAGCCTCTGATGGGTAATAACTTTTCACACCCTTCAACATCTGCAACAAAACTTTATCCTTATATGAAGCAGGAAGATCATGGCCAACAGCTCAAACCCAAGAACTAACTTAAAAGCCAAAATGCCAGCTACCTTCAAGGAGTGTGCCAGCTTGCAAATGCAGAGAAGGCACACATTGCTGCCACGCTGACCCTTCCCTGCCTCCTACCAGTGCATGATCAGGGCAAAAATCAAGTTACAAGATCACCAGGTGTTTTGAGTGATACCAACTTTGGGGATCCAGCAAAGAGCATCCAGAAACAGTTACTGTGTGCTCCTACATATGCAGGAAACCGCCAAAATAAAATCTTAAGCACAACTTCAAAAACCCACTTGGTTTTAAAGCCAGAAAGCACACTGGTTACCATCTCCTCCAGTAGCTGTCTCGGGACACATGCACTTCCCCAGGGAGTGCTGAGCTGGCCAGAACATCAGCAGATGAAGCAACCTGCAGGCTCTGCCAGTCTGTGCTGGGTACAAACAAGTCTCTCTAGATTAAAAGCTTTATATGCAATTATGCATCTCCTGGGTCATGCAGCCCTGCACTAGCAATTGACAAACAGAATGCTGGTTATTAATAGAGCAACACAGCTAAACAGTGAAACTTCTAGCAGCAATATGCATCTAAAAATCACCTTTTTAGGTTGATGGATTCCCTGGATGTTTTTGACTCCTTGAGGAGCTGGTGAATGGATCTGTGCCTGCTGCTGCTGTTGGTGCTGCTGCATTCCCTTTGTCAATGTGACCTTCCGCACTGGCTGCTGTTTCGGCTCCGGGGGTTGCTGAGGCCGCTGGGGTTGGCCCTCTGGGTGAAAAAAGCCAGCATCCTCTCCCCCCTGCTGAAATCAACAACACAACAGCGGCTCAGTGTCTAGGCACTGCACATCCTTGCCCTGAGCAGACTCCTGCCACATTCCAGCTCATTCAGAGTGTCCAGGGCTTTGCCTGCTAAAGCAAATTGGTGGCTGTGGCAGACGCGTGCAAAGGCTCAGCCTGGAAATTGCACTTCAGCCTAAAATAAATCCGTGCCAGCTGAAGAACAGTTTACTTTGTTCAGGCTTTATTATAATCAATGGTCAACCATGTCTTTTCATATACAAAGCAACAAGATGTTTTCACTTCTCTTTCCAAATCATTCTTCCTTCCAGGTTACACATGAACTATGGTGTGTATTATATTTTTATGACTTTTCTTGTTTTTTAATATAACGAGAGACATACACATTGCAGAAGGAGGAGCAAAGAACTGTGGAGGCTGGAAGAACCAGGAAAATGCTCATCTTTAAACCTCCAATCTCCCTTTAGTTAAAAACTGGTATTTATTTTGAAGTGCTTACTCATTCTGCCAACTTCTATACCAGCAGCTTTTTAAGCAGTCCCTTTCCTCAGACACTGTCTGTACTTGCAACAGTTCCTCAAGGTGTTTTGTTTGCCTTACAAAGCTCTTATTATACAGATTTGTAATCATAAACACAGTGAAACACCATCTCAGTGTCTCTCTCATCCAAGGTAGCTCTTGTCATTACATCACTTGGTTCAATCAGGCACAGTAAAACCATGAGCTTAAAGCACTGAAATTATTCCCTTACACTGCCTCTACCCAAACAGTTTGTTCTTTTCCTAGAAACAGGTGATACTTGAATTTGTGTCTGCCTGTCCAGATCAGAAAAATCACTGAAAATTCCATGGAGCAAGAACCAGCAGAGTGACAAAAGATCAGGTACTTTTGCATCTATGACATGCATTGTATTATTGCATGGTTTTAACAGCAGTATCTACGCCTTGACAGGACTTCAACTTTAGACCTCAAATACCAATAAACATTTTATCTGCAGGCAGAAGGCTTTGACTAACTCCCTAACCAACCTCTGGTAACCCCACAAAAGCTCACAAATAGAATGCATGTCTAAGGGGAAAAAAGTAAAATATTATGAAAGCACCTTTATTTGCACAGGATTTTCTTTTCCCCTTCCCTTAAATATTCACAAAACTCCTTTTGCACCTGTAACACATCACAAACCAGAGGGTTTCATGCTAACTGGCACATTTCTTATGCATAAGGAGACAAAACACAAGGGTGCAGAAGAAACAGACTTATGGTCTAATAGCAAGATTATTTTCATTGAAAATACAAATTAGTACCTTTCTCCATTAAAGAAAAGCCATTAAAGAAAATTTCTCCATTAAATTTCTCCCGTTTCTCCATTAAAGAAAAGAAATACCAAGTGAGGACTGGTTACCAAGCATCAGCTAAGACTTTAGCTAAGAAATATTCTGTGGTATGTGGGCCAGTCTCATCTTTGCAAGTTCAGTAGTTCAGAATTTTACACATCAAAATCAAGGCCTCTGCATGATAAAGTACATGCAGGCTACAACTTCTCAAGAACTCAAATACTTAAATCCCAGACAAACGAGCTTTAAACGTCCTTGCACTACAACTCAAAAGCACAATCTGTCACAAGGAAAATCCTAAAGCTCATCATGGCATTTGTCCACAGTGTCCAACAGCAACAGAAATGTGCATCTGTCTTTTCCATCTCTAATCACAAACAGGTTGTTTTCTCTGCTGAACTGAATGGCACCAAGTCTTAATGGAAAGTGTGGTACATAAACCTTTGAGAGCAGCAATTAGTGAGAAATTACAAAGCTTTCCCTTCAGTTTTTCTTCAGTATGTATTCAAAAACACAAAAGCAAGAGCACTCCTGAAAAAACCAAACATATGCACAAAACCTTACCAGCATTAAAACCTTGTTTTAATATTAGTTCTGATATCAACATCACCATAAGCACTATGCCTTGATCAGATAATTTCTTTTATTCAACCCTACAGCAGCTGGAAGATGATGAAACTAAAAGGAACAAAAAAAATTCTAGGAGGAATTTAAATGCAATATCTGGGAGTTAAAATCTAATCTCTGCTAAATGCCTGCTGTGAGAACCATAAATATTTGCAACCATTTCTTTCCAAACCAAAAAACGATCCCAGCACATCGGAAGAGCATCTGAGAGCAAAGCCCTCAGGTACAAAACACATCCAACATGCTCATTACTGAAACTTCAAAAGCTAACAATCGTTTCACATAAAAGTCTAGGATGGCCAACAACCACCCAATATTTAACTACCAAGCTCAATTATCACCAAATAAAACTGTATAAACTGAACAGAGAACTGTAACAGAGTCAAAGGCATTAGCACACTACATTGGTTTGCACTGATGAAAAATCTGATGGGGTTTGCTCCCTGCTGGGGTCTCAAATGCCACCATTGGTCTTTGCTGCTACCAAGATGCTTCTGTGAGTCTGAAAAGGTGGAAAGCTCTGGACTCTTTAATGAATTTATCCATTTCAGAAATGAGAAAACCTACAGAAAACAATAAAGAAAGGGAATGGAACAAGTTTTGCTTGTTCCTGCAAAAAGAATGGAAGGAAAGACAACTGGATCAACCAATCCTTTTTTTTACATTACTGCTCTGAACATTTACTGGTTTTGAGATGACTGGTTTTGAGGGGAAGCAGAGACAAAACTGCAGCACTGCTTCTCCAGAGAGGTCTGTGAGTCAGACATGGTGATCCAGGCCCAACACAGCTGAGCAAGTCAGCAAGACATTAGCTCCTGTTCCAGGCAGTCTGGCTTCAACTGAAGATAAAAACCTGGTGGTTTTCTTAAGAAATAAAAACCAAATGTGACTGCTAAATGACATGTGCCAACAAGCAAAATGACCCAAAAGCAGCATTTCAGCAATAATTCCTTTTTCACTGGTTAAAGGCACAACAGTGCAAGGACAAACACTGTCCAAGCCAAAATGAACAACCTGTGTAGTACCATGTAGTGGTGAATTACTCTCACCACCACCACCATTCTTTTAACTTCTATGCAAGACAGCAACAAGTGGCTTTTCCAGGTACAACAACGAAGAACCAAGTCAAGCAAAACACCTGAAAAGAGCTTTTTAACTTCTGGACTTAAAGCTCAGGTTACAGGTCACATGCTGATAGGAGTACACTGAGACTTTGGAGGAAAGGACATACAGCTGTAAAGATGACTGTACACATGCTGACTCCTGATGTTCCCTCATGAGCTGTACAACGAGCTGGCACCAAAAACACACAGCAAATTACAGGCAAGCAGGTAACTCCACTAAAGCTGTATTGTAGTAGCTACCCCAAATGACATCTAAATCACAGAAGCTAAATTGCTAACATCTCTTTTACTTAAAATGTCTCAGGTCCAGCTCATCTTAAATAAATTTATGCTTTTTCTGAAGATAATTTCTGTATAGCTATTTTTCATCAGCTTACATCACTGCCTTCCCCAGACTTAAATATGCAGCAACAGAGGGAGGTATTAAACTTTTAGGCCTTCTCATGTCAAAATACATTTTCTTTCCCAGGGTATTTCACAAGGTACAGGGCTACACTAAATTTTTCAGAGATGCATCTATTCATCATCATGGCCTGTCTCACACAATTTGTTATACAAAATGCTGACGCCGGGTAGAAAGCCTTAGTTGACCACAGAGACCTGGGACTGATTGATACAAGCTCTGATTTTATACTTCAAATTTCCTCTGAAGTCCTGAGCAGAAAATGAATTGTCATTCTTTGTCTGCAAATCAATGGTAGAAGAATTTTTTCCTCTTATTGTCTACTCCTTAATTTCTAGATTATAAATCATCCAGAGTTTCGAGCTCCAAATTTTGAAGTTTTACAAAGGGTCTGTCTTACTAAGATCTGGCCAGGAAAGACTTCTCTTATATGAAAAAGAAACTTTTCTATTATTCAATTAAAGCTGGAGTAATGACAATGCCTTATTTTTAAGTTGCAGGAGTTCTGTTCAAGGGAAAGTACAAAAAGTATCTTTCAAATTTCAAGTACTGAAAGATTGTGAGCAGTGCCAAAACAAGTTAATTTCAAATACTGCGTGTATATAAACAAAGGTCAAAAGAGATTGAGGTAAAAGGATTTGATTTACGTGGTGAATGTTTTTTAAACCTCTGCTCTGGAAGAATCTGCAGTTTGACCTGAAACTAGACTAACAAAAAGAACTGATGCCATTCAATGGCCATGAGTTTTAAACCAATTCACTGATACCTATCAAGGCTGTTTTTCATCAGCCTTTCACTATACAGATCTATATATAGTCAGTGTTCTGTTTTGAGCAACTTAGAATTCTGTCAAATATGAGATCACAAATTCTAAAAGCAGAATTCTATGAAGGACTGCTTGAATTTAGCAAGCTGGAGCCTCTGTCATAATCGTTATGACAGTTTTATGATGAAGATGAAGTTTATTTGCCACCAACATTAGCAGGACAAATTTATTTATAACAAATGCTTTAAAATGTACTGATAAAAATGCCTATTGATACTGTCAGAGCTGCTTGCAATTTGACAGATCAAATCTTATTTTCATTCTTAAACCCCATGAAGGAATGGTATCACCAACTTGCATTCTGTAGTGAGCAAATTGATTAATCCCCCTCTATAGAAATCTCAACTCTTGATTACACCTATCAGACGTTAAGCAGCATTATTCTAGAGTGACAACACTTGACAAATTCCCAAACCATTTTTCTCAGCCTTTGTGGCCCTGCTAGCTTGTATTAACCCTGATGAAAAATTAATTTTCCTTATCTTCTGCTAAACCCCAAAATCCAAATCCGCCAAACTGGCAACTCTTTCTGTAAAGGTATTATGAAAACCTCTAAAAGATTAATTGCATGTCTTCAGGTGACATTAAATTAATTTCTGTACTCGTGACAGACATTTGATACTCCGTACTGAGAGGACAGATAACATTGTCAGCATACACAGAAGGACAGTGGTGCAGTGTCCCAGGGCAGCCTCTTATGAATTCTCCTTTCGATAAGGCCATACTTCACTGTCATTGGCACTGTTAGTGATCTTGCAGCCCACAGACCTCACTGCACAGGTTTCTATTAACCACCACAATGCTGGGTCTATCCATGTAATCTTTGTAAAGCTAATTCAAAATCGTCCAATAGCAAAGGGATGCGCACGCGGGATAAGGGAATAAATAAACTCTGGTTGATTTGTGTAAAAATAACACAGAGAAGCAAAACGTTGTCAGCTTTCCTGAGATGCTTTACAACTCAAATTCTCTGCAGCACGATGAAGACTTAAATCTTGTACGGAAATCTCAGTCCAAAACTGTACTGTGATTGATTTCTTGTAAGAAAGGAGAAACCCCGCATCTGTTACCAGTTTAAGTCAATACTTCTAGAAATTAGTACCTTTAAAGTATCACAGTAGTTGGGGGAGGAAAACATCCTTTTGGTTATTAAATTCATCTTTACTTTCAGGAAAAGAGAAATGACTATTCCTGAACTATATAGGTTTGCATAGGTAAACTTGTATCAGGTAAACTGATACTGCAACTGACTGTAGTGAAACAGACATCTACAAAGACAGCAGTGATTCCCAGGCAACAAAGAGAAAGAAATGTAAGGCAAAAACCACATAGAACAGTGACTTTCATCTAATATATACAAGTATTTTTTCACTATAATTATCAGGAACACATATTAGAAGCAAACCCCTAATAATGAGCTATTTCTCTTTGACTGGTGCTCCAAATGCTTTACCACTTTGATACAGCTGGCTGACAGACAGGGGACCTGGGAATAGGAAGCCTAATCACTTGCCAAATATCCCACAACCCAGTGACACGACCAAGCACTGCTTCTGAACAGTTGACGATCTGTTTTCAATCTGTCAAATGCCAATGAGAAACACCTGGAGACCTTTTTCTTTTTTTTTCCCAGGCATTCTAGGACCTTTAAAAGGTTCTTTTTTTTTTTTTTTTTAAGAATAGCAGTCGTTAAGAAAACTGCTCTCCCACCAGGCTAGAAAATGCCACTCTATCAATAGACAACTCATCATTAACAACTGGTTTAAGACCTATTAATGGGCTAGTTTTGACTCAAAGTACACACAGCAATACGCTACATCAGACTAAGATAGTGATGAAAGAGCCAAATCATTCCCAGTTCACACCAGAGAAAAAAGACACTTTTGATACTGGTCAGTGATTCGGTTGTTTTTTCTCAGCCTAAAATTTTTGTATAGGCCGAACTTGACCCAAGTGAGAGCATCCAGACTAAACAATAAATAAATATGATGCAGAAATAGTTCCCTTCCTGTGATAAAAAGACACTGCTACACTGCTTCAGTGAGCCATGATGTGATGAACATCTTCTGTGCTTAATGGTGTATGAAAAGCCAGAACAGGAAGAAGAAAACATCTTGCAGAAAAAGGAGCTAATTCCATTTAATCCCATGTACTAACAAAAGTCTTAACTGAAGTAGCAACCCACCCACCTGAAAGGAGAACTAAGGCATGGAGAATGATTGGCCAAAGACAGTCCCAGCCATATCCATGCTGCATGAAATTTCACTGGGAGTGACAAAAGCACAGCTTGAATCGTATTGAATCACAACTACATGGTTTTTAGTTAAAGCACCCACCTGCTTATTATGAAAAAAATAATAAAAACTGTATGTCAAACCTACAGCAAAATCAAAGCTCTGAATGGACATGTCTAATACTCTCAGAAATACCTTCATTTTTATGTGCTGTCTGCAAGATATAATGTAGATAAACAATGTTTTAAGCAAAGTTTCCTGGTCACTTTTCAGCTGCCAGTCTGAGAGATTTTTGTACAGGGAATTTTAGCAAAGACTGGACACGCAGAGAAAGACCAATAGAGAAAGCTCCTGTTGGAAAATATCAGCAGTACAAAACTTGTGATGGCCCAAAGCTCCAAGAGGAGCACTTCCCAGCTGGATACCAGCTATGCCACAGAAAGCCAGTACTGGATATCAGAGACCTGTACAACTAGAACTTCCCTTCTTGTGCCATGTCTGGCCTTTGTAGTTCATGTTTCTTGAAGCTTGAAACTACTGGCAACTCAAATCCCTCTTGGGTCCTCCCTGATGCTCCTGGTTAGTCTTAATAAAGACAACCCCCACTCCCTCCCACCCCAAAGCTCCTGACTCAAGAGCCAAACCTCTGCTCTAAAGGCCTATTCCAAGTGGTCCAACCTCTCAACAGAGGGTTGTGACTTCTCAAAATATTAAACTCTACAACTCTGCAAGCTTGCCTCCCAAGTTAAAAGACTGCATTTTCATATGAAATCTGACTTTCTCTTTGTAAAGCACTTTAGTGGTGTCACGGCTATTTTCACCAGGAAACTGGGCTCCAAGATACTCTGTAACACCAAGATCTCTGTAACACAGATACAAATTCTGTATCTGTGTTACTGTAATGTTTACCATGGCATAGAAACTCTCCTTTGAGACTTAACAAGAGTGACAAGCAACAAAGCTCTGCTTTCCGGGTGTTCAGGAGCAAGCTGCACTCTTCTTCAACATAAAACTTAAAGGTCTCCTGAGGAAAAGGAGAAACCTGTTCTGCAATCTACAACAGAAAATACTTTACTGCACTTTAGATCCATGTTATCCGTAGAAAAGTCAGATTCAATTTAGGTAAATATCTCTTCCCCTTTTCATGCATTTTATGAGAAGCCCATAAAATGCATTATCTGTGTCTGGTTTGGCTGTCACCTTAATTCTCACCTTCTAAGTGTGCCCACACATGTCCCTTTATTTCCTTTTCCCAGTAACTGAATATGTCCTAAAGAGTACAGCACAGCCCATCTCTTGACACCAATGCATGAAATAAGAGACTGTCTGTACAGGGACCATCCTCACTGGAGGTCTGGGTGGACATAGTTTATTACTAATTTTCAAATGTTCCTGCCATGGGCAGGGACACCTTCCACTAGACTAGGTTGCTCTAAGCCCTGTCCAATCTGGCTTTCAGCACTTCTAGGATGGAGCAGCCACAGCTTCTCTGGGCACCCTGTTCCAGTTCCTCACCATGCTCACAGGAAAAAGTTTCTTCCTAATATCCAATATAAATCAACCCTTCTTCAGTGCGAAGTCATTGCCCTTGTCCTGTCACTCCATGCCCCTGTAACAAGTCCCTCTTCAGCTCTCTTGCAGCCCCTTTAGGAAGGTTCTGTAAGGTCTCCTTGGAGTCTTCTCTTCTCCAGGCAAAACAACCCCAACTTTCCCATCCTGTCTTCAGAGGGGAGGTGCTCCAGTCCCCTTACCAACTTTGTGGCCTTCTCTGGACACATTTCAACAGTTTCATACAACCAAGAAATTAATGTCCACTTGTGAAACATTTCCAGAGTGAAATCTTGCAGGTTATGGCAGTCAGTCCTTCTTCAATAGCATTGACATTAATGCTGCTTCAGAGGTCTTGCTCATTTTGCCATGGTACCTGGGCACCCAGATATGGCTCCTGCAGCTCCCCCAGTCCACTCCTAGGTGGGCACTATCCATGCCTCCTTCAAACTCTGGGATACAAATGAACACCAAAGTCATTCTCCTGTTTCTTAAAAAGTTATAGGACCATACAGGGCAAGAGTTCCTTTGTCAAGGGTTGGGGAAAGGGCTTCACGAACTTCCTACATAAATGCCGCAATTCTTAGTGTTTGCAATTCCTGACATATTTAGATGAAAGGCGCTAAAGAGCTTTCAAGTCAAATATTTTTAATTAAACTTGAACACATACATGCAAGTAGAAACAAGTACAAACAAGCAAAGTTGGCTGATAAGCTTACATTATCAAACAATCATCTCAATCAGTATTTTTTTCCCATATTTAGAACTCCATATTCATCTCACACTTCCCAGTTGCTTGAAATACGACCGAAGTTGTCTATCTTCCATTTCCATCTTGTTTTTGCAATCCAAGGACATTTTTTTGTGACAGGCTTTTCAAACAGAAGAACCTGTCAGCTCTTTTTTCAAGCTTTTCATATGAACCATTTCAGGTTTTCAGGAATTAGGATCACTTATAAGATACTGCTTGTAATGCAACAGGGAACACCAAGATTTTTATGTATTTTTATCTATGTATGTATTTATGAAAAAACCCTCATTGTGCAGCCTTCCACAGAGACAAAGATTGGTGTGTTCTTGGTGCAGCATAAGAACCAGCATTTTCAGGCCTTTGGGACAGACACACAGCTCTCTGAGCATGGCAGGACATTTTCTGGCTAAGAGAGAAATCATCCAACAACAACATAAGATGACAATAATACAGAGATTTTAAGATATTGTAATTTACCACAGAACCTCCAACTAAACAGAAAACATGTTCAGCATGTATTTCATACGATCTTTAGATAGCTAAGGTCATAGCTGGTACAAACCTGTTCTCCCAGGACTGAAACAACTCTGAATATATTGACTTAAGCAATTCATTTACATTTGGTACTAGAACTCTTAACAGACAGACTGATGACAGAGAGCCCAAAGAGCACCACAAACAGCCAAGGTGTTAGAAAACATGACTCATCAAGAGAGAATGAAAGATACTAGAGCTCAGAAACAGTTAAGGTATCTTTAAAAAGAGAGAGAAATTCTTCCCCATCTCTCTTCAAGTATAATACAAATAGTCAGAAATTCAAAATTATAGCAAGAAAATGTGATTTGGTCACTAAGAAAATTCTCCTAAATATACACATTTGATACTGGAATAGATGACCTGGGAAATCTGCAATAATGAGACCTCAGAAAAAGGCTGGACAAATCTGTCAGGAATACTACAGAGTTCATGCCCCCTTTCAAGACAAATTAGTTCAACAGTCTTTTCACCCTTATTTTCTATAATTTTATGATCACATTTTCAAGTGATTTATTAGGGTGTTTCTTTCCTACATTCTCAATGACTTTATACTTACAAGTAACTTTAGGACTGGCTTCAGGCTCCTCAGCAAGCCCTGCAAGTCTCAGATGCTTTATTAGTAAAATTTACAAGTATGAATACTCAGTGAATACACAGAGCTCTTGTATCTCAAAAGGACAGCTCTGAAGAAATGCCACAAAAACAATGCACATTGATTCACTGAAAAGTACCTGGGCCTCCTTGGAAAAATTAAAACCAAGAACAAAACCAAAAACAAAGCAACAATAAAAAAAACCCAAAATCCCCAAAACCCACTCCCCTTCTCCCCCCAAAAAACCCAATCCAAAACCAAACCAGCAACAAAAAAATTCCAAGTCCATGTGTTAAACACTGCCTAATTTTCCAGGAACATAACATTTAAAGGAGTAATTAAAATGGAAAACTATTCACTTTACTGCCATTCTTGCATAAATTATATGCATATTAGAAAGGGATGGGCAAAGTATTGGGGGGGAGGTGAAGGGTGGGATTTATTTAAAAAATAAAAAAGCATCAACAGACAAAATCATTACTGACAGTACCTAATGTGTCACCTTGATACACAGACTTAGTCTGACATACTGGAAATGCTGAATCATTTTCTACTTTCATTTTCCTGAAGAACAGTAAGTCATAAATTAAGGCATCTTATGTATCAGGAAAACTGAACAAGCTAAAATAGTCTTGGAATTTACATGGTAATTCTTAAAATTCCAAAAGTAAAATCTTCTCACAAAAGAATACTGTGGAAACAGATGAAAGACCATTTTGTTTTTTAAGGACCCAAGGGACATTTCTACCTGCAGGTCAGAGATCTTCAGTAGCACTGCTGTGCCCAGCAACACAGACAAAAGCTCAGCTTGGTAAAGACACTGCCCTCAGGAAAAGAAGCCATTCTCTTCTGACAGCATGTGTGCTCCACAGTTCTCACCAACACAGCACACTGCTTAAATGTTACACCAAAAACATCAGCAGCAACACCAATCCACTGAATCATGGTTCTACAGATGGCCCTTCTGAATTAACAGCAGTCCTTGTTACCAGGTTCTGGTTTAGGCCAGCTCGGTCTAGAGAGAGTGAGTACAGCTCTGGGCTGGAGCAGCTCCTTCAGCTGAGAGCTCCCCAGGGGTGCTGTGCAACAGGAGAGACTTGCCAGGTCTTTACTTGAACCCAGGAAGCTTCCAAAGGGAACCTGCATTCTGTCTGATCACGAGCCATCTCACTTGTACAAATGCATTCAAAACATCTCTGTACAAAAGAGCCCAGGAAAGGAGAAGAGTACAACAATTACATAGAGAGCAAGGGCAGGGATGCCTAGCGGCAGGATAGAGCCAGTGCCTACAGAAAAGAGATACCAGCAACCCTTTGGCCAAAGGCAGGGAGTAAGAGGAAGCTCTATTACATGCTAAGGAGAAGGGCTAGGGAAAATGAGATTTGGCTTTTGCTTTTTATTTAGGGCTCAGGCAAAAGTTATGAAAATATATTAAACATATGGCAGAACTAAAGCAGTGGAAACTAAGTATGATCTCCAGTCATGGTACTATTTGGAGCCCAAGCACCTTTTAACTCTTATTTTAAATCCTGTCAAAAACAGACTAGATGATTGTCTGTCCTGCTGCTCAATTTATATTTTTTTCCTTGTGTGGTCAAAGAAATAAAGTCACAGATTCAGCTTGTCAATAACTGATTAAAAATTAATCAACTATCTTGATCAGTGTTCACAGCTAATTGTAATGCTTGCTTTCACTCTCCCAAAGCTGGAAGGAAACTTAAGAAGACCATGGCAACATGAAAACAGTGACAAAGGCTACACTGAAGCAGGTAAAGAACCTGCTTCACCTTGCTGAAACCTTAGTATCTGAAAGTTAAGGAGGACAGAGTAAATCTGCTTCTGTACACAATTAAAGAGGAGTTACACATGCATTTAACTAAGCTAATTGCTCTTGCTTACCATGACACTTATCTGAAACAAATCATTAATGGTCTTCTGAAATAGAGCACGTGATAAAAACAATTTCATTGTGAATGCTGCTGTGGGCACTGATACCTATTCGTTACGAGGAGCTGTATACAGTTGTGACTGGAATTGTTTTGTTTCATCACATAATAAAAGAAGTTGTGCATGACTGCTTTATTCAATTATGCATGAATCACAAACCTGTCATACCTCTTGCAGGCCACTGGGATTCCTGCAGACATACTTATATAAAAATATTTTTAGTTCAACAGAATTAATTTCTTTCAGTTTCCCGTACTTTATTCTTCTGTACTTAAGTTACTATGTCAGAGGAATTAAAACTGACAACAACCTGACGTGCAAGATGTCTTTGTAGTCAATAATGCCCCGTATGTTAATATTTGGAAAGACCATACAGTCATTATGTAATTCACAACTCTGAGTGCAATTAAGTTTTATGAACTGTAGAAAAACATTCATAAAAACTAATTAAGACTTTGGCATTTCAACTTCCTCCCCATTTCTACAGAGTAAAGCCTACCCTCCAAGGCCTTGTTCAGCCCCTGTTACACACAGTTTTGTTTTCCCTATAAAATTCTTCAAATAATTTAAAAGCATTCTTCCAGAAAAACACCTCCAATGTGCTGCTACATCACATCATTCTTTCCTCCTCAGCATAAAGCCAAGGACAGACTTCAAACACTGACAACATGATCTCTATGTCCTCTCATCTTAGTTTCTTTAGAGCCCTAACAAATTAACTTGTCTTTTCATTAAGACAGAAGAAATTTGGTCGAGAGACTTTCTCACCAAAACCCCAGATTTTAAATAGGCACACTGTCCTCAAGACCATCACTGTGAGTCCTCCACACCAGTGCTCAAGGGACACACTGCAGATAAAAGACCCCTCATCAAGAGATAAGGAAATCTCATTTAGATGCAGAAGTGAAATGGTAACGTTTTAAACCCAGCTTGCAACAGAAAACACCCCCCTCCAACACACTGCTTAAATTAGTTTCATAACATGCCTCCTAAGAAAATAAAAACCATCTTCCACTGAGTAGAAACCATACTAAGATCAACTGCTCACAACTAAATTAGGTGGCCTCACTTACCAAATAAGCAGGTCCTTTTTAACCAAACCTTAATTAAATACAGTCACCTAAATTCTTTTCTCTGAGCAATTATCAGACCTATCAACCTTAAGCAAAAGGAGCTCAACTGAGCAGTCTTTCAGATTTCAGACTCCAAGTTACAACTTAAAAGAAAGGAGTATTTCATAGGTAACTGCCTGGCAGTAAAGCATTACATGAAACACTAATTGTTTAAAAACTGCTAATAAATTACAGTTCTGAAAATATAATATATAGACTATTAGGTATGCTAAACCTGTTACTTCCCTCACCAGCTCAGGCCCATTTTTTATTTCGTGATTACACAGAGTCAAACACACACAAACAAACCACGAGGAGACACAGAGATGAGATGAGCCTTGTACACTTACCCCTCCTGACAACTTAATCACCCTGACTTTGCTGCCGCCATGGGGCCCATCACTAGCACTGTTTGTCCGCTGCATCACAGTCCTTTTCACCCCCGGCTTCTGCTCCTGGGGCCTGCCGGGCACCGAGGCCACTCGCGCCGCCTGCGCCGTGGGCAGCGCCGCTGCAGCAGGCTTGCTCTGTAACACTTTCTGGGCTGCCTGAGGCTGGCTCGAAGGGATTGTTCTAGTTTGCCTCAGCTGCTTCACTGGCTGCTTCATCTGCTGTCCTTGGTACTGCCCGTCCCCTGCGCCCTGGGGGAAATCTGTGGGTTTGGGGTGGATGTTTGCAACTACCGCGTCTTGCTTTCTAACAAGGAGTCTGCTTTTCACGTTGTGCCTGGTCTGCAAGCCGGAGTGGGGGATGTAGGGGCTGCCGTTGGTGGGGAACTCGGAGGAATCCTCCTCGTGCTGCATGTAGGACTGCTGGGAGCCAGGCTGCTGCTGCTGCTGCTGCTGCTGTGCAAGTCTCTCCAGTAACTCTCTCTTCCTGGCCCCAGCCTGCTGCTGCCGTCTCAGCTCCTTCTGCTTCAGGATCTCCTCTCTCAGGCGCTTCTGCTCTTCTATCTTCAAACGGTACAACCGAGTTTCTTCATCTTCCTCTGGGTACTAACAAAGGAAAAAACAAATGAATCTATAAAATTCTAAACAGATGCTCAGCTTGGTCAAAACAACATGAAATTGTTTCAGGTGTAGAACTTTTTAAATGTTCCCTGATGCCAAAGCAAGGCTATTAGTGGAGTGTATCTGCTGCTAAGGTTTATTTGCTATTCATAACAGACAAACAGCTCAAATCTGGTTCAGGACTTACATATACTACTTCCTAGACAGAAAAGCTTTAATACCACTTGAGAAATCTGATCAGAATACTAAAAAATAATAATAATAAAAAAAGTTTGACAAATTGGAATTAATTCAAAAGTTTCCAAAACCAATTAAACTATTAATATAATTCAAGATATCAAAATATGTTTCAAATAGAAGGTAACAATACAGAGGCAACCCACTGTCACACAGGTTTTATCTTGCTCTTTTCTGACAAAGTAACAAAAGGTAGGGTGGTAAATGACCTGAAAGGCCCTGATTAGAACTATTGATTTTTCTCACAGAATTTTAAGCCTGATCTCAAACTCATTTGTCACACAATAATTGGTTATAATGAACAGCACAAGTCAATCTCTCTGACCTTGAACTCATGCACTCTCTTCAGAATCAAAATGTTGCCAAATGCAGTGTTGGAATATTAATGGTATATAGAGAATGCCTTTAATATTCCAGCCCTGGGCCTCTCTGAAAATACTACACACCATCAAATAACCTTCCTAAAGATTCTTCAACTCTGGCAGAACGGGTTCTTATGAAAAGCTGTACAAAAATGGAGTCAAGGAAATGCAGATTCTCATCATCCTGGAAAAGAAATCAAGTGGCTCTTGCAATAAAATCACATATATTTTTCAAAATTAGGAGGCATACTTTTTTATTATTTTATTTATTTCATTTTAACCATTTGAAATATTAAGTTAGACTTACAGAGAATGCTTACGAATGGTAATGAGCACAACATTCTACTCAAAATGTATCGATCACTCCTAACAACAGCCTCTCCAAGTAATGATTTGCATGCTGGCAAATTAATGCAATAAAGAATGCTAAAGTATTTCTCAAAAACTGGGAATCTGTGACGAACCTTTACACATCTTGCAGCAACTGGGTGCAAACTGTTTTTGAAACAACTGCCATTTTTTGAACATGTGTGACCCAAATGTGTGACTTGAAGGTTTGGGGTTTTTTAAGAGCTTTTAATCCTAGTGCACCCTAGAATCCTTCCCAACCCAAGACAAAACCCAACAGAACAGATTCAGCCATAATGTTGGTTCACGGATGTGAAAGCCCAGCAGAGTCAGATTTGCACTCACAGCACCCAGATGCACAAATCCTGAATGCTTGTTTTCTTCAGCTGTAGCTGCTTCTTCCCTGAGCAGGTATTGACAAGCATTATTCTCAGTTACTAAAAACCAGCTCATTGTCTCAAATTAGAAGTCCAATTACAAGCATCTAATTAGCAGTCTAATCAGAAGCCAAAACAGTGGCTAAATAAGACTAACCAAATTGCATTTCTAAAATTTGTATTTATTTTTAAAGTATAGGTTGTAGTTCAGGGATGAGATCTAACACAGTTCTTTGCATGATAATGCTACATACACCCCAAAGTTCTTATCTTTATCTATAGTTTGTGCAACACGATGGTGGTGACTAATAATCACTGTGACAACTAAATTAGAGATCAGTATTGATAGATGGTACAGAAACACACTTCTACAGGAGGAAACCCAGATATTTCATCCTGTACTGACTACTGGAGATGCTGGATTGTAGCAAAAAAAACCCAGAATATTACACTTATGAAGCACAGGGAAAGATTATGACCCTTAAGAATAGTTTGCAAAGGATGAGAAAACAAGTAAGCTCCAGCAAGAAGGAGGATGTGCTGTTTCGCAGATCCTCATGCAATTAATAAATTCAGCCATTTTCAGAGACACAAAGTATCACAATTACTACAATTGTTCAGAGGGAAAACTTGTTTCACTCAAATAAAATAAATAAATAAACTCGAATTAGTTTATTCACCTGCTTTGGTTTAGATGGCAATATTTTACAATTTATCTAAACAAGCCTGATGGATGCCATGAGCCAATACCAAGTTTACCTTTGGAGGCAGTCCTGCAATTTTTTTTTTCCCTTATGTTCAATTGGAACATTGCAGCATGAGTCTTCAGGAGACCATCACTTCTACCAGGGCCCTTTATTATGAGGGATTTGCCTGCTCATTTTACCACCTAACAAGTTCTGAAGACCTTGGGAGACGTAGATCATGATGTGGCAGGCTCAGAACATCAACTCAAAGGTTGCACATAGCACAGAGATGTGTGCTTTGCAGCACACTCAAATGAGTCCTGCCACCACACAAAGAATGAACATCCCCAAGGGGACTCTGACTAATACATCCCTGCAACAGCCCTTGGACAGATACACTGATTCCAACTATGCCAGAATTAAACACAGAAAGATGACTGACAGAAACTAGACATAAACTCTATTACCAACACACATGCAGTTCAAAGAATGCTTAGTAGAATATTCAGGCAATTTGATCTCAAATATAATCCAAAACCTTCCTTTCTGGAACTAGACTCAGGAAATTAGAAATGATCCTAGGAAGTCAATCCCTTCTTAAAAATTTTCAGACTTTCCAGAAGTCTGTGGGATTAATTGCCAACTAATAGAACTAAATGCTGAGTCATAAGAACCAGACACCGTTAATGTTCTGGTTGGCTCCCAAGGAACAAAAAAGGAATCATGCAACCAGGATCATTTATGTGTTCCAGTAAAATGGGTGCAAGAACAGAGCAATCAAAATGGTTTGATCTGTGGCATAAACACAAACTCATTCAGCAGGCTTGTCTTTATTTTTTTAAGCTATAACATTAAAAACATAAGAAGCTAGAATAATTTGTCTAAAAATTCACACCAATTTTATGCAAAAGGCACAGTCAGATTCAAATTGATTCACTTGGCTGCTTGTGTTCAAACCCACAAAATATCTGAATTAAAAGGTACCTACATATACACACTGTGCATTTCACATTGCTGATAACATCAGCTGCTGAACCCAAGGAAAGTATGAGACCCTACGAAGCAGAGGTGCTGTACATTACAAAAATCTGGAAGAGAAGTGATTTAAACTGGAGAAAATTCTACAATTTCTCAGTAGTTCATACTCAAAAATATGAAAATATTCAGATACATTTGATCTAGTAATTTAGTGCAGCAACTCTTTTCCATACTGCAAGCCTTGTTAGAAAAGACAGCAATGTAAAATCCAACAAAATTCACAATTTACTGGATTTGGAAGAATGGAATACAAAGGTTTTCTTTCAGTACATCAAGGACATGATCCCCAGTGTAAGTACTAACATCAATACACTGATGACTATGCAGTACTCTACTAATTTCCCTCCTGTTCTGAGCTCCAATATCCATTTCTCCTAAAGATATCACCTTTCTCCATTCTCCCTCTTCTTTAAACTCAAAAATGCTTAATTCTGCCTTAATTCCTCTAATCCTAAACTGACTTCAACAGGAGCAGAATTAGGCCCACATCATCCAGACTTTCCTTTTTCAATGATAAAATGATGTTTCAGACTAAGGATATACAATTTAAATCCTGGGGAGTAAAAGCTATTCTGAAGAGGCATTTAAGGTCAGTATTTTGCAGCCTCACAGGAACAGGAACACAAGCATTCCATTAATATACAGTTTTTAATCTTCTATTCACTCACATTGCAAACCTTTCAAATATCTATATTTAGGGTGAGCAAAACCTCTAACAGCCAATATTACTATTTTTTTGGTGCTTCCTGAATGATAGGCCACTCATAAATACAGCCACTAACTCTTTAGGAAGAAAGATGCAAAGAAAAGTCTTAATTTTCCAGTTGAAGGCACTTGCAAAATAGCCTGCCCAACTCAGTTATGTGCCATACAGCTAGAAAAAGTGACAGAACTTAACTCTTTCTCATCATCATCAAAAGCAAAAGAACAAGACAAAGCCAGGTAATTAAAAGAAAAACACACAAAAAAGACTGCAAAACATTACAATCTGCCTAAGGAGAGATATGTAATAACCTACTTTGCAAAAACAGTGAAGAAAATTGTTAAATGCTTATAAAACAAGACCACTGCAGTGGCACAGCAGAGATGGGACAAATGCTACTACACTGTTTGCAGCACCAGGCTCTGTTCCAGGTGTGCTTTGGAAGGACAAGGTTCTGTGGGCACACAGCCACACTCTCCTAATGCCTGCCAAATATAACTACAAGGGCTTTACTAGGAGACTTCATTTATTCCAAGACAACCCTGGTTTTTTATCCTGCTTTGCAAAAACTTGCATAAAACAGGTATCAGAATTTTTTCAATGACAGTTTTGACAGACAGAGAAATAAAAAGAAAGTTTTACTTGTAATACACCAAGAATTCACACAGGTAAGATTAGTTGGTTTGATAACCACAGACTAGAGTATGTTTAAAATGCTAAATGGAGATAACAAGATGACTGCTTTGGGGTAGTTGGTTTAATTTCCTATTTAATTAAAAGAAATTTTAAAAATTCTTTTGTTTTTCTAAATACTGCCAGAGATACTTTGGAACTAATGCCTTAATTTTCGTATGACTACACTACAGAGTAACTTCAAGATGTTTTAGATAGGGAGGCCTGTGGCTGATTTTTCACCTTACTAATGGCCTGAAAGACAAGGCTTCTCTATGAGGCACTGCATTTTGCATTTTCTGTGACTGAGATTATTCCAAGAGACTGAATTGAGGGGAAAGAGATTACTTAAATATTTTTTCCAAAAAAGGTGAAAATTAAAAGCTAGAAAAGGATTTTTTTTCATTTCCATTGAAAACCAAGTGCACAGGAGGTCAAACACTGATAGCTTTAGGTTTCTTTTGTGCCTCATTTATGGAAATTAGTTATGACCATCCCTAATTTAAGAATGAGATGAAAAGCTAATCATGAGCAGCTTAAAAGGAAGACAGCACTATCACAATTAAAGCTTTCAATGGTTGTTGAAGAAAACCTGGTCCTTGAGACAAGATTCATGGTTAACCAGAACTATGAAGATTTACAGTTCTTCACAGAATAGCCTGACAAAGCACACAGGGTGCATTTAGCCATCATGCTCAGGATATAAAGAGCACCATGAGTCCAATCCTACCCACTCTCTCAAAGTAACCGAGCTCATGGAGAGTCTTCTCTAGCTTCCAGGAGATCTGTGCAGGGAAATGGTCATCTGTTCACATGACACGATCCAGTGGAGCTGAAAACACTGGCATCTGATTTTTTCAATTGTGCAGAATACCAACAGAGCAAACAGCATCACTTTCTCCAAAACAGAAAACTTAAAAGCATCTCCTCTTTTCCCTTACATGAAAAGGTTTCATAAAAAAGAGATTTTCTTTTTTAAGAGCAAGAAGCTCCATGCACAGCACAGCTATGATCTCCTGTATCAATGCTTAAGGCCTAGTAGAGACTGAACAGCCTAAAGGAAAACAGCATGAGGAAGACAGCTCTCCAAATAGCCTTCTTTTTTTTCCCTTTGAGCCATACAGCATCATACAAAATGATAGAGAAGAGGCTTTCAAACTCAGAAGAATATGATCACCTGAAAATAAATTTTAATTCCCAAAGACAAAAATGGGCAAAATGGGTATTTCAGAGACTTGTATCACTGATCACCTTCATTCAAATTCTGCATTTTTCTAGTAGAAATGACGACTCCTCCTGCAAAACAAATTCCCCACAGCCTTGCCAACCTTCCAGACCTTTTATGTCAATAGACACTATTTCTGCTGTTGCAAGAAAAAAATAAAGTGCAATTCAGAAGGGAGGCCTCTAGCGGCACCTAAAATATTTGGTGGATAATACATTAAGCGTGCTTTCAATTCATAAATCAGACTAGAAAAGTCTTTCAAAGGTGGGAGCTTTGTGGTGGGAGCCTCGTTTCTCATTGTTTGGTTTTTGATCTTTTGTTTAAGCAAAAAAAAAAAAATAATCCCTTACCTCTGGTTCACATTTTCCTTCTGACTTTGCCTGGCCCACTGGAGTGATTGCTTTAGCTTTCATCTCAGGCCTTCCCTGGGAGTTGGCAGCAGCAGTGCCAGCCTTGGAGGCAGGCAGGGTGCTGGTGATGGGTTTGACCTGGGCGGCCGGGGCGGAGCTGCGCCGGCTGCTGCTCATGTCCATGGCGTGGGACGGGGCGATGGGCAGCTCGCGCAAGTTGCTGTTCCTGGCAGCGGCCGGCTGCAGCTGCTGACTGGAACGCTTGACAATATTCTGTGATGGGGTACTCTGAAAACAACAATGCAAAAGAACTGCTGACTTCCATCACAAAGCAGGCTGAAGTGATCTTGGTTTCACATTTTCCTGATTTAGTTCAGTTTGGGAAAATAAGCTTTATGAAGAGGCACGATATTTTTCATGTCAGGGAAAAAATACAGACATGAGAATATTTTAATAACCTTTCTTTTTAATTAAAAGCAAAACTTAATCCCACTTGTTTAACACCATTCTCAGAAACTGGATTCACTGTGTGATTTCCTTTCCTAATCAAAGCAATTATGCTAAACTATAGTTATACTGTCTTGAGCTCCAACTGGACAACTGCTCCAGGCTGTTGTCCTACCCAACCTACCAAGCAGCAGAATATGCTGCATTGTAGGAAACTCACAAGACAGGAGAGGCATTATCTGAACCAGAAAACTGATCAGCAGTGATACAGAGAGGTCTTCAAATCAAAAGAGGGTCACAGAACTGGGCTCCCACACAATCACAGACTACCAGCAGTTGTAAAGCCTTATAAAGCAAACCTGTCTTTCACAACCCCTTCATTGCTAGTTATTGGGGGGTGCAACATCTCCTACTGGACCCAAATCAAAAAGAACACTGAAGACCAGAGGAGAAAAGAAAGATACACATGGTATTTTTTAATGTAGATTAGAAAATGATCAAGGCAGAAAATGAGCAAGAAATGGTAAAAGGAGGGGGAAAGCGCAGGAAGGGAATAAATAGAACTGAAAACCCACACTGGTGAGTTTTGAAACTTGTGCTTACATGCCTGCTACTCATGCAGGACACTGTTGTATGTGGTACTTACATGCCTTGGCTTCATTGGACCCTGTCGTGGCTGACACTGCATCCTGTTGTTATTTGGCTGCTGCTGTGTGGCTTGCATGTGAGGCCTGAACTGTGGCTGGTTCATGGGCATCAAGGGCTGTGGAGGCCCTTGGAGATGGTGATGCTGCTGCTGCTGCTGGTGATGGTGCTGCTGTTGATGCTGGTGATGCTGCTGATGAGGCTGAGGTTGTGGCTGAGGTTGTAATGGAGGATGCATGGGACCCTTCACGTGAAAAAAAAAAAAATTTAGTTTCAAGGTAATAAACTCCAGAAAAGCAGCTCCAGTCTCCTGAGTCCTTAGAACTGTAAGCAGCTACAAACCAGGTTAAATTCAAATCATACAGAGGAAAGAACAAACCAACCAAAGAGGTTGTTCTACTCTTAAACCTGTGTAAGACAACAGCTGAAGTAAAAATAAAAAGACGAATTCGAGGGTTCCTGTCCTCTGCATGGTTTTCTAATGAGATTTATCGCGGCCCTCTGCACATCCCCGAAGCGCTGCCCCGCAGCCCCACGGCCCCGCTGCCGCCGCGCTCGGGCGGAGCCGCTGCCGGCAGAGGGCGCTGCCGCCCCGCGCTGCCCCGGGCCGGCACGGAGCCACACCGGACACGGCAGCGGGGAGAAGATCCACCACCCTCCGGGCACAGCAGCGACGGCACTGCAGGGCCATCCCCTCGGAGCGGCAATGCTTCGGCTCCGTTACTCCCCCAGCCCTGTACCTGCATGCTGGGCTGCGTGTGCGGGGACAGGAAGGGCTGTCCCGGCGCCTGCAGGAACTGCTGCCGCGGGGGGATGAAGGGCCGCGGAGTGGCAGAGCCCGGCTGGTTGAAGTGCAGGATCCCCACCGGGCCCTGGGGCTGCATGCTGGGCCGCACCGGCCGCTCCCGGGGATACACCGGCTGCTGTCCCTGCTGATTAAAGGCGGGCCCGGGCGGGCTGAACGGCATCGGGCTCTGCGTAGGAACGGGGTGGGCGCTGTTCAGAA
The DNA here is from genome assembly GCA_013400635.1 of Hypocryptadius cinnamomeus. Taxonomy (NCBI): domain Eukaryota; kingdom Metazoa; phylum Chordata; class Aves; order Passeriformes; family Zosteropidae; genus Hypocryptadius; species Hypocryptadius cinnamomeus. Next base: position 30,264 of record VYZP01030389.1, read on the forward strand.
GCGGGGGAGGCGGTGGCGGTGGGGGGCTGCGCTGCTCAAACAAGGGATGACCCGGGAACCTCGGATCTGCGGGAACGAGAGAATTGATTCAATTACAACATTCCTGGGACACAAACACGTTTTGGAAACATAAAGCTCTAGTCTGATTTGGAAAGTAACCTGAAGTTTGCAGAATGCAAAACTGCATGGGATGTTTGAATTATAAGAGCTACCCTCAAGGTTATGTTTGTCTTGTTCCTGTCATCTGTGTATAAAAGGAACTGATCCTTGAAAGACCAGCACAACTGGTACTCTGCTGGAATCAGCAACACCTTTTGGAAATTCTACTTTAATAAAATCAATGAAGGACTCCAGTGATTACAGTTTAAACCACAGAAGAACTCATAAAGCATTGACACCATTTGCTGACCAGGTATTTAGCACATTTTTACATATTGTACATGTGTAAGATATTTGCAAAATATTGTATATACATACATTACATATATGTGGTATAAACATATACTTACCCTCTCCTTTTTTTGCTAGGCTGTATCATTTTATCTAACCTTAACAAATGTCTTACACTATATACACAGTCCAGGCAGCTTAAAGAGCTACAAGAAACCCAAGTGTATGGAGAGTACTTGTTATCCAAATTATAACAAAGTGCAACAACTTCATTGCAACAATCACTCAGATATTAATTATTTTTGTGTCTATATAAATACCTGGATTCACGGAAGTTACAGGTGAAGACACATTAAAAAAAAGTAAAAATCCACATCAAAAGAAGTAAAAATATACAAGACAACCAGAATTTCTGGCATGGTCCAGCCTGACTACATCCAATGGGATCTTCCAGCCTTCAGGTTCTTCTGAACACTTCATGTTGTGGGATATGCAGTCACAGTGCAGAGTCACTTACAATAGGTGGGTGTTAATTGTTAATGGGATTGAAAACGCTCACCTGCTAAGAAGAAAGGATCTCTGTCCTGAGGAGGTGGAGGAGGGAGTGGTGGAGGTGGTGGGGGTGGCCCTCTCCACTGGTCCTGGATTGGCAGCCTCGGGGCTTGGGAGAAGTTGGTAGGAACTGGTCCAGGTGTATGCTGCTGGAAGTCTGGAGGGCCCTATTTAATAAAGTAGAATTAAAATTAAGGCTACCATATAGAAATTTACGTATTGTCTGCTGCAACTTTTTTTCTCTCAAAAATAAACTGCTGTATGAATTATCTCCTATCACCTGCACAAACCGACAGCCCTTACTGAGTCATTCCTTCACAATGGAAGATGTATTAAACCCGAGTACAGTATCTTGAAATGAATTCACAGTATTTTAATAATCACTAGCACCACAGGAATGCCGTTTCTTCTCAAGCTTATTGAAATCCATGCAATTATTGACCTTCTTTCCCATTAATCCAAAGAAAATCTGAATGTCTACTTTAGAAGACATTCCTGACATTTATCTTCATAAACCATACTATTGTTCATCATCAATTTAGCACAATATAAGCTACAGAAGGGAGCAGCTTTACTTAAAAAAAGTGGGGGAGAAGGACAATTTATGACATCCACAAAATTAAAGAAATCATCTTTGTAAAAGAATTAAGAGCAGAGTAACATTTCTGGCTATTCACAGTTTAGGATCCGAAGCATTTTAAGAAAGAAAATTTTGTACTCTTTCTTCCAGTAAGGCATTAGATTTTTTTCTTTTTTTAATGCCTTTGCATATTTCAGGAAGCAGTATGTTAATACAAAAACAGAACTCTGCATAAGACACATTTAATTGAGTAATTCACACTAGATTTTTTTTTTCTATCAAAAGACATCGGAAACCTCTGATCTACAGAGTAAGCTTTGCTTCACATAAATTATATTCTCAACTATTTCCTTATTATGTGAGTAAGTCAAATAAATAATGAAAATATCTGAACATCCCTGCTTTTTATGAAGATTCTGAAATCAGTGGTGGGATCTGTTCTGTCTACATGCGATGCTCACCTTGAAGCTTAAAATTTTCACTGCTGAACACAAGCTTTTCAAAACAGATTCCAGACCACAAGCTCCCAACTAGACTGAAGTATTGCCATCAGGAAAGGGCCAAACAACTAAGCTGCAGTAGCTTATCTTTTATCTCTTGAGTTTTCCTCACTAAGGGTATGCACAGTCTCACCCTATCACATTTGTACTGCACAAAGATTGGAATTTTAGGATAAGAATTTCTCACACAGCAACAATGGCCCTGGAGCATATACACTATCAAAGCAGCACCAGACAGAGCTGCTTTACAGCATTCTACCAGCACAATACAACTGGGACTGGCAAGGCCCAAATAAGTAGATGAGAAACACCAAGGATCAGATCCATTATTAAACCTGTGGCCTTCCTGACACACCTGAATGGGGATATGTGAGATACTAAAACCTCTTATTTGGGACCAAGACTGTGACTACTTATGTCATTATACAGCCATCAACTGTAAATACATTATCATTCCTAGAGATTAAAGGGTCTATATCCCCTTGCCAGTGCTTCCAGTCAGCCAGTCTCCTGTGGGTATTTCATTTAGTGAAAAGACATTATATTACACTCAAGCATGACAGTCCTCATAACATACACACTGTTTGTAGGAGGAGCTCTACACTTCTGCAAGTGAACAGTCACAACACACAATATCCCTGCCACCATGGAACTGACTGCTGCCTTTGAATTTCACAGGCTGTCTGCAAACAACAGCAGTTGGAGCAAGAGGGAGCTGGAATGGAATCCCACTTTTTTGGGATGAAAAAAGGTGACATTTATTTGTTCCATAAAACCCTTTTCAGATTTATCTGAACAAGGATGTTGAACTGCTTTGCCCTTCCCTTGTGTTGAGCAGGACAGCACTGGCTGCCTGCCAAAAACTCAACTGAACACAAACCTTGAAGATCCTGACCCTTCGCTCCCAAACCACACCTCCAGCATCACTGCACATAGGAGCTGCCAGAGCTACTTTTCAAACTAAGGTTAGATGCATTCCCTTATCTTAGAAGCCTTGGTGACAAAAGCCTATTTCTCAAAGTACTGCTCTTACAGCAATCCCAGGGAATATACACACAGCCCTTCCACATGCTGCACATCCTTGAGGGAGGCACCCAGCTGACCAACTAACTCATTTTTAGTTTTAGTTATTAGTTTACCAGTGGATAATTCATAAGGCCACTGCAACAGGAGCATGGGAGAACCCAATTCAACAGGGCACTTGCACACAAGATGGTTTTAACCTTGCATCTGATTTACAGCACGTAGCAACATGCTCATCTTGCATCTCGAGACAGAGCATGCTCTTGACAACCTTTTCTCCCCATTTTCAGAGAGCTTGACTCAGAAGTTCTCAAATTCCTCATAGTTTTCCCTAGACATACGCCTACACATATCTTAGTCATTTGTAAAATAGCCAGCAAAAAACAAATGACGTGGAAACTTACTGAAACCTGGGCTAATAAATCTTAAGTGTCACGTATCTGCCACCCGAGCTGAAGAACTGGCAGCAGCAATGATCTGTCTGGGCTTGGTTCCAAGCACCAAATGGCAGTGCAGTGATCATGTTCTCCTCTACCTGCTTCTTCCAAACTCGATGTATTCTGCCCTGGTTGAGGTTAACAGATCCTTATCAGTCTCTCCTCTCACTCCCAGACTTCAGTTTAAGTGCTAGGCTAAAAGGCAACAGGCTTAGGCTACAAACTAAGCAGCTTTCTCTGCTTCTCAACCACATTTGTAACCTGGTCTCAAGCATCTTCTTCAATATTAATTCCTTGCCCAATTCACCTTTTTGTTCTCCTGGTCCTGCTCGCTCCTTCAGATACATTCTCTCATCCCCATCGTGTCTTTCACTCTGGCCACTGGTTCCTAATCCCAGCATGGATCCAGATCCCAGCTTCCAGACTCCAAGCTGCTGGTTTTGTGTTGTAGCAGCTGGTCAAGAGCTCCTACTTGCCCCACTCAGCCCCTGATTTCCTTGTCTGTACACTTACACCAGGCCATCTCCCCTCTTTTTCCTGCCAGGGTAGCAGCAGGCAGAGGTTGAAAAAAATCCAGTATGTTTATTTTAAATAAAAAATTATTTGTACCAGCCTTCCCTCTCCTACCAACCTGTACCTTCATTATTATGCCCAGATTTGTCTCCTCCTAAGTCAGCCCTGAATTGCAAATGCATGGAAAGTCCTGTTGAATTTCACACAGCCCCTTATGTACTGAAACATCCTCAGTGCAGCCAAACTCAATTTTCTTCCTTGGAAACTGAGCAAAAATAAAATATTTCTAAATAACTCACTTGGGCACAAAATATTTTTCCACCACTTCAGTTTTGGAAAGAAAGTGTATTTGGAAAATTTCAACCAAAAGGATTCAAAATGAGGCCAGCAACCAGCACAACATCTTGGTTTAGGCCACCGAAGTCTGTTAGTATTACACACACTGACAGCAGCTTTATATTTGCATCATAAAGAAACCTTTATGAAATAAGCTTGAGGTAAGTTTTAGAACGGAGTAATACAAGGTCATTTTAAGTCTAAGAAAGCTCACACTTAAAAAAAAACCCCAACAAAACCACAAACCAATAACCAGCACGACATTTTACTGTCAAAAATAGTAGCAATGCTGATTTCAAGCTCCCTGTGATCTTCTGTACCATAGGTGTCCAGCTATCTTAAGAATCAAAACATTTAGTGTCCTCTAAATATTGACACTGATTTAGCACAAAGTAACAGGTATCCAACTGTTATCCAAAAGCTGGTGTAAAAAAATCCCAAAAAATACTCACTAGGATACATTAAGAATTTTTTTCTCTAGTCAGCAGTATATGTCATGTAAGTACATGACACAACAAAAGTTTGAGTCAAAATAACTCTTAAAACAGTCCAAGGACTGGAAGGAAATATCTGAAGTTTGGAACTCTTCCTATTGGCCTCTCTTCTTTCTGTCTCTAGCAGTGAAGAACTCTGGGGTTTTTTCCACTTTTTAAGATTCCAGATGCACTAACAAATATCTACTTATTTGATTGCTGAGCAGATTTTAACTTTATGTGTCTGACATTTTGAAAAACTACTAAATTATGACTGATCACATTTCTTGGCTGATAACCAAAGGCCAATCATGCGAAATTAATTGCAAAGACATTTGTTATTTGCTGAAAAACGAATTACTAATGTTTACTTCTAAAAAAAAAAAATTAGGTTGATTCTTTCCCTTCTTACAGTCATGATAGACTGACCTCCACTTCTTTCCTAAACCAGCTTTGCTTCTATATCCCTAAACATAAAAACTTCTGCCCTAAATAACAGTATGAACAGGGAGGGGAAAGCTTATATTTTCGTATCTTACATTGCTGAGATTCTTCTTCTGAAAAAGCTCCCAGGATAATTCCAACAGGAATTCAATTGTGCAATTGATTAATATCACACACTACATGTGAAACTAAAACTCTAACATTCAACTACTTCCAGACACACATTAACTTTTTTTAAAAAAGAAAATACATAAACTATGATGGGTTTTTTCCTAAATTATGAGGTCTTTGTCTATTATTCTCAAATGATATTACGCTTTTTTCCAATTCAATAGAAATACAACAGTACTACCACTTCAACTTTTACTGATGTCAAATTCTAATCGTCCTAAAACCAGTACAAAGTAATGTAACAGTTCTCCATTGCTTAAAGCTTTTGAGAGTGGGCTGTTTTTTTTCTGTTTAACAGTAGTTAAACTACAATTTTAGTAGTGGATTATTTCACCACTAATGTTAAACTCTACATTCAGCAAGTATTTGTTGCTAATAACTCCCAAGTGCCCTCTGGTATTTGGTAGAAAAGACCACTCAGAGTTATTTAACTTCAAAAATTAATGAAGAGCAGGTGCAAAAGCCAGGTTTCATAATGGTCTATTTTTGATAAAATAAGCATACTGTAACATAGATGCATAATAAATCTTTATATGCACAGTAGTTACTCCCATTTTTCATGGTTTTGCTATCCGGACAGTTTCAAATTACACCCAACTATTCAGTACACACATCAGCTAGGAGTCCCTGCAAAAAAACATTTTAACTATTACTTCACCATTATTAAATCTTTCAGGAAACTTCTATACTCAGTGTTCAGAACACCTATTTTTAAGCTAACAGGTTCCAACTTAAAAAAGAAAATTGCAAATTCATATGATCAGCCATGGCTCCAAGGTTCTACATCTCAGTCCAACATTGGGGCTAACTCTAACACTGAGGGAAAGGACAAAAATTTGTATGCCTTCCCAGTGAGATCCCACAAGGTTGGTTCACATTCATAAAGAAATGGTTACCATGACAGCTACCAAATGTCCCTAAGAATGACCCAGCAGACATCTGTATTTTTTCCTGTTTTTAAGGAAAGCTCTGAACTCCGTAATTTAATTGATCCTCATGTAATTTTATTTTGAAAATTCAAGAAGAAAAAAGGTGGTGTATAAGAATACAAGACCTGAGGTCTAGAAGGAAATTACATTGGAAACAGGATTCTGTGTAGATTTCTTAAGAGAACACAATCACAGACATTTCAGAAATACTTCAAAGGAGAAGATAACACCACAGTGAAGTGCTACAGAGGTATTTTGTCTTAAATCTTTGATTTGCTGATGTTTACTCTTACCAAAAAATGTACCCACTCTTCCTCCCACACACACCATAATTTACTGCACTTCAGACTGACATTTTTATACAGTTCTGAATAACTGCAGGTTGCACATTTCCCCTTTTACTAATTTAAATTATTCAGTATAGCTAAGGCATAACCTACACCTTATCAATCACTTTTGGAAAAAAAAAAAGGCAATGCAAACTTGTGTCTACAATTCATTAGAGTTGTGAATAGCTCATTGAACATGACTTTCACACACTCATGCAATCCCACCTTCTGAAAGAACACGAGATAAGGTTACTTTAATCCTTTCAAAGAACTGCACTATTTTGCCTTCCTTTTATCCCTTTAAATATCCTTCCTAGTTAAGAAATTAACATTTTCTCTCGTACAATTCTTACACAAATTGTACTTTTACTTTTCTGCATCTCTTGTTAATTACATGATGTTATCTCCAATAATCTATTCATGAAGCACAGATAACTTTGGTTACCAATAAAAGAGAAAACTTAGCATAAATTGCTTAGCACAAAGTTAATCTTATAAAGCAAGGAATAAAGGGGATCTAACAGCTATTATATGATTTATCAGCTTCTCTAAAAGGGTCACTCCACTTTCTTCATGAGACTAATTAAATACCTTAACAATGTCATTGAAACGTCATGAATCTTTCAATAAAATACACCCTGCCTGTACAACATGTTTTCATTTATTAATCTCACTTTAAATGCAAAGAGCCAGGAGAACCCCACTGACAGTTAAGCAGGGCCACTCAGTTAATTCTTCTTATATGGTTTAAATGCAAAGAATAATGACCACTATAACCTATGACAATTAAAACTATAGCCATCTGTCACAAGATGTTAATCCTCTTATTTCAGCAGCTCCCAGACTTTTCGAAAAGCTTTCCTAAACTGCCTACCTTCTGTGCAAGAAACTGACTTTTCATCCTCTTGTGTAGGAAACCCTGCTCATATATCTTGGATATAGTTCAAAAATTTCCAAGTAGAAATATGTATCTTCCATGAAATATGGGTCTTCAAGTTTCACAGTATTTCAGTTTGCACAGCATACAGGAAATTTTTTATTATAAAATTAATTTTGATACTTTTTAAATACAGTTTCAATGATTCAGTATTGTTCTTCTGATATCTATGACAATCATGTAAGTCCATCAAGGTGAACTAAAACCTAGCAAGCACCATGGTTTTCTCAAAAGATTTAGGATAAGGATAAGATTTAGGATAAGGATAAAGATTTAGGATAAGACCACCTAATATAAAAGACACACCTTGAATTCAGGCCAATCATGGACAAAAAAAGTTCAGAGTGCCCATAAAAGTCCAGACAACAGTTTTATGCTACCCATACATGAGTCTTTTCAAAGTTTCTGGAATATATTTTCTGAGGGGGAAATGCATAGAGATAGCCAAGCACTGGTTCAAGTCTGTGGACTGCACAGATCCTGGCACTACAGGCAGACTGAGTCAGAGAGAATGGGTAAATATTTTCAATTGAACTGAAAGTAATTTTTAATATTAAAATGTATCCCACAACTTGGACAAGCTCCTCTCTGACACTACACAACTCCAAGAAATAAGAAAGAGTGTTGGGAGGCTTAGGCAGAAGTCCAGGTCATCTGTAGGAGAAATCACCAATGCCCTATTTCACTGTTTAGGGTCTCAAAGAAGAATTACCATGTCAGCCAACATGGTAAACTAGTACAAGCAAGGAGAAAAAGGCATGGCATCCCCTGTTATTTAAGCCAACTCATGATGAAATAGCTAAAATAAGTAACACAGGCAATGCAGACAGAGATGGGTATTCCCAGCAGACTGACAATCCCTAACAGTTCAGGAGACTAAACCTCAAAATTAAAACTATTATACACTAAAAGTGTCCCTTTTCAGCAAATTTCAGGGCATCCCTGCAATGCATCCAGCAGGAACAAAGGGAGATGAAAACACTCCCATCTCCAGTGTGTTTCTAAGAGAAGCACCAAAGCAGACGGGCCCATAAGCAACCACTTCTCCACAGGAGAAATTCAGCTTCAGAGAGTCCTTAATGAAATACAGACATGGAAAATGTACCGGTAATGAGATGCCAGCTCTAGATTTTAATTCCTAATTTTAAGTGCTGATGTGCAAAAGAACCACACTCCCATCCATCCATTTGGTATGGATGAAGGAAGAGTGCCTCCAGCAGAGACAGGCCATAATGACAAACAACGTGACAGACAAGCTGCTGCAACTTGCACAGACTGAAGGGAAGAGTAAACCCAAACCTCTTAACCACAAACCTAAGGAAGTTCTTTAACACTACATTCTTAAACTAATTCATCTGGAAGATTCAGTTTCACTTAAGTTTGCAATCCTGTGCAGGAGTGGGGTGTAGAAGAGTGCATAATCATTTTTGTTTGGTGCCCTCTAACTTCGAAGGTTAAGTACAACACAAACAAATTGAGGAGTGTAAGAAACATGAATGTCATTTAGAACACTGAACTCTCCCTTGAAAGATGAGGGTTTCATGATCACTTAGTAAAAGACAGTAAAATCCTTCTGCATACATTTTGTGCTGACAGCTAACAGTTTTATGGATGTGTAAAAAATTAGGAACCCCTCCTGCTGTAGAACTAATGAGATAAGATCCTTCCCTTGGACTTTGCAGAAACTACTCCATGGAAATATTATCACGGTGTTTACGTGTATCTTGGTGGCCTGCAAGTCACTAACAATTTGAAACAACTTGAGGCTACAACTAAACTAGATCATGAATATCAAATTCAAGATTTCTACATTACACTCCAAGCTGTAAGTTGCAGTTACAATTTATTTAAAATCTGAGCACCTCAATGAGACCGGGGGATGATGCTTCTCTCTTTAACAAGAAATGGCCAGGTTGCTACAAAAAAAGTCAAGAAGCAGCCAGCTTTACAGAAAAACAAAAATGAGAATTGCTGCTACCCTGGACTTCGGAAAGCACCTGATTACTTAGTAATCAAATTACTGGATTGATGGGTTTTAGTTCTGTTAGGAAATCTCATTTTTGAGAGTTCTCTGACCTTACAAACACATTGATGTGAGAACTTTACATACTCGGAGTTCCCAATATGCCTGCAAGTACTATTCATGCATTGGGTAAGAAGGCCTGAACATTATCTTCATTTTTGGGTATCATACAGTCAACCCATAATATCTCTCTGAATTGCCTTATTTTATTGTAACAGTAGTGACTTACTACTTTATAATAAAATGAAGCACTTTCCCTTTAACATTCTAAAGAATTAGCATGAGATGAAGGCACAGAAGGTGA